>ML271724.1:0-15843 GCA_005239495.1 Nicotiana undulata | reverse complement strand
ATCCTTTATATTTTTCAGAAAACAATTTTCTTTAAAAATTCTTTTCTCGGGCTTGGGAACTCGAAATATAATTCCGAGCATATGCCCGTCCCATATTTTCCTACGGACCCTCCGGGACCGTCGAATCACGGGTCCGGGTCCGCTTACCAGAAATGTTGACCAAAGTCAACTATATTCATTCATTAATTATCAAAACTCATTTTCATCAACTTTTCACATAATAGCTTCCCGGCTACACGCCCGGGCTGCGCACGCATAATGAGGTGAGACTAACGGAGGCTCTCGGAACACAGATACAACTTAAATTATGTAAGATGACCTTTTGGGTCATCACAATTTCTTATCTTCTTCTCCTTTCGATTAGTGATAAAAAATTGAAGATATCTTTAGCACTTTCTCCAAAGACCATGAAAGGCCTGATTTTGAGTTACTAAATCCGTTTTCTGTCTGAAAGAGGGTCTTGTTGTCCTTGACTTCCTTGAGCAAAAAAAAATAAAAGCTAATATTAAGGATTTATATTTTGATTTTTGAGTAGTTTCTACTTAAAAGAGGACTTTCCGCTTTCTAATGTCGTTTTCTATCCATTGTATATATGGGTTTGCTTGTTTCCAACACAACCCCGAACTTAATTCCAAAATCACTTTCGACGCAAAAAAGAGAAGAAAAATCAAAATCCGACCTACCGGATTCGAACCAGTGACCTAAGATTAAGCAAACTCATCTTCAGACGGTCGGAGATTCAAAGGTTTTTTCTTTGGATGCAATCGGTGATTTTGCAGCCATAGCGTGGTTGCCTCTCTTTTCCGCGATCTGTCTTTGCAGATCTGAACCTCAGTACTTTTGGGAGCCACTAGAATTATTTTTGGACTATAAATTATGTATTGTAATTCTGGACTACTGGATAGGTTTGGCCCGAGTGGCTATAAATGATATTTGCTCCCCACTTTTGCACCTCAGGCTAAATGGGACTTTAGCTATCAAATAAGGAATTTTTACATTCCTATACACTATATGAAACTATACTACCATCCCTACTCAAGTTTTACTATAATTATATTTTATATACCTAATTATTATTTATGTACATTTTAAGAGAATTAATGATATTAATTAGTGTCCTAAAATAACTCTACCATATATTCTCACTCCCCACGCTTTTCTCTCTCCACATCCCACCCCCTCACCCGCGTATCTTGCACTCACCCACGATTTTCTATTCACAAAACTCATAAATCCTCCATTAACGCCTATTTCATCTCTTCTTCAAAAATCTGACGAAATTTTTACTCTTCTTCAAAATTTCAACCTCTACTAACCTCTCTGATTAGCTTGATTTTCAATGAAGAAGAAGATATCTTCAATAAAAAAGACAGTTAGAAGTTCATTAACTGATGGTTCGAAGATCAGTCAACAAAAATATTTATTAGTTGTTCAAAGTTTTGTAAGTTCACTGCAATATTTTGCACAATCTAGCTGGTCACCTACACATTCGAAGTTAGAGAAACATTTTAGATATTTGTTTTGTTTGTTTCCCTTTAATTAGAATTTGGGTTTTCGAATTTTGTTTGAATTGAGTGTTGTTGCAAAGGATTGGGATTCTCTCTATGTCTCTCTCTATCTCTCAATCCCTAATTTCACTAATGTAAAGCAAAGGAAAAGAGAGCAGCAATTCCACCATTGACAGCCATTAAAAAGCTTTGAAGCTTTGAATTCGAATTTGGGTTTTCAAAAACCATTATTTTTTTGGATAGGATGTTGTTGCAAACAATTGAGAATATGGTTTGGAGTTTATATCTCAATTTTGAGGGTGTTTTGCTGAAGATTAGACTTAATTTTGGCTGAATTTCAAATTGAAACTCCAAGAAGAAGAAGAAGAAGACAGGATATACATTATATTTACGAAATTGTAGTAAAATTGTAAAAAATTTGTATTCTGTTGTTTATATATATATATATATATATATATCAGATGCAAAATATACAAAAGACATACTGTATAAATTTTGTATTTAAGTTGTATGTTATTGTAGTTGTATTTAACTGGGAAGAAATAATATGTGAAAGTTGTAGATAAGTTGTAGATAAATTGTATAATATATAATTAGTTGTATGAAATTTGTTTATACAAAGTATAAATCAGATACAAAATATACAAAAGACATATTGTATAAAATTTGTATTTAAGTTGTATGATATTGTAGTTGTATTTAACTGTGCAGAAATAATGTATAAAAGTTGTAGATTAGTTCGTTTGAACCAAACACTTTTAACCCGGTTCATAATTTATGTGTAAAAGTTCACTTAAATTGCGAAAAAATAGGTGAACCTTAATTAAAAATATACAGATTCAATGTTAAGAACATTAAATGTTGAACACACAGAGCGTAAATCTTAAATCTGCCTCTGCCTCTGCCCCAAATTCTCCCTTAAAAAAAGAAAAAAGTCTCCATTACGTGTAATGCAAAATAATTATCTTTTATCAAATAATCAGCTTTTGTTTTACCACCAAAGGACATGGTGCAGTGGATGAGACTGCACTTTCCTTAACAAGAAGTCTCGGGTTCGAGCCTGGTATAGAAAAATCTTTGGTAGGGAGCGCTCCCCCCGAATGGTAGACCGGGTGGGAAACCAAAAAAAACTTTTGTTTGAACTGATTAATTTTCCAAATTATCTGAATCAGAATCATTTTCAGAATCTAATGAAACATGCCAATTTTGAAATTTATGTTACTTACTGTCATTCGTGTTTGGCCACTATCCTATACTCTTTTAAGTTTTGGTTGAGTTGGGTTAAACTACAGGATCCGTATGGCAATCATGATTTTGGGAGAGGGGAGGAGGGGGGGGGAGGGTTACGAGACGGGGAATGAGATGCTCCAGTGTTGGAACTTGTGGGTTGCTGCTATCTTCTTGCTACCTTTGATATTTTCTCCAGCTCCACGAATGAATTGTACTTCATGCATTATGTAAGGATTGAAGAAAAATAAAAGAAGAGGAGAAAAATAAAAAGGAATGGCTGTAACTTAATCCCTTAATTGAAGGCACAAATAATAAATTTGGGAGTCTTTTAAGGTGTATTGTATATATTTTGTAAACAAAACTTGTTTATGCCGAGTAATTACTAAACATGAACATTAAGGGTAAAAAGTTTCAAATAGTGTATAAGAATGAAAAAATACCATCAAACAAATAGTAAAAATAGCACGGGCTAGCCAGTTTCAGATTGGTCGTTCAAAAATAGCCAGCGTTTGTAAAGTCATTGAAAGATAGTGTATGACTCAAAAAGTCATCTCTCATTTTATAAGTCAAAAACTGTGTTTCGAGGCCTTGAAAACCTCCTTTGATCTCACCTCATTTTGCGTGCGCGACCCGGGCGTATATCCGGGAAGCTTTTATATGAAAAACTGAGGAAAATGCTAATTTTGCCTTTAAAATTGAATTTAAGTTGACTTCGGTCAACATTTTGGGTAAACGGACCCGGACCCGTGATTTGACTATCCCGAAGGGTCCGTAGGAAAATATGGGACTTAGGCGTATGCCCGGAATTGAATTCCGAAGTCCCAAGCCCGAGAAATAATTTTTTGAAAGAAATTATTTTACTGAAATTATAAGAGTTTTTGGAAAATTGATTATATTTGAAATTGATGGTATCAGACCCATATTTTGGTTCCGGAGCCCGGTACAGGTTTAATATGATATTTGAGTTGTGCCTGTAAAATTTGGTAAGAAACGGAGGTCATTTGATGTGATTCGTACCCGTAGTTATGAAATTTGAAACTTTGAAAGTTCTTGAGGTTTTCTTTGATTTTTATGCTAAATTTTTTTAAGATGTTATTTTAGAAATTTGATCGCACGAGTAAGTCCGTAGGATGTTTTAAAGGTTGTGTACATGTTGGCATTTTCCCTCTATGCGAACGCATGGTAACCCACGCGAACGCGATGAACAAACGGAGAAGGGGCAGGTTTTGTACTATGCGAACGCGGCCAGTGGCTCGCGATCGCATAGAGTAAGGAAGGCTGGTCAGGGGTTGGGTAGGCTATGCGAACGCAACCCTATTTATGCGAACGCGAAGGGCAGGGCTGGCTAAGCCTTCGCGAACGCGTAGGTCCCCCCGGGGCAGTGCTTCGCGAACGCACAGAGTAGTGACGCCCAACAATTAAAACAGTAGAAAAACGGGAATAGACCCCATTTTCATATTTTCTTCCATAAAATCCGATTTTGGGCGATTTTTGAAGAGAGATTTCACCACCAAATCATAGATTCGTATTTCTAATCTCATTTTATTCATTATCCATTAACATCCATTAGATTTTTAGGCCTAAATCTTGTTCTTTAAGGGTAGAAACTAGGGCTTTTAGGAAAATTAGGGATTCTACAAATTTGGGGATTTAGACCTCGATTTGGGGTCAGATTCCGAAACTAATTACATATTCGGGCTCGTGGGTGTATGGATGATCGGGTTTTAGTACGAACCTCGTGTTTTTACCAAGCGGGCCCGGGGTCGATTTTTGACTTTTTGGGAAGAATGATAAAAAACCTATAATTAAGCATTGGGGTTGAAGTTTTTAGCATTTATTGATATTATTAAGCTGATTATGTCTAGATACAATTGAATTGAAGGGAAATTCTAAAGGGAAAGCGGTAATTGAGGCTTGAGTTTGGTCGTGAAATTTGAGGTAAGTGTTTGGCTTAACCTTAACTTGAGGGAATAGGTGTAGTGTCTTATTTGCTATGTGTTAGTATCATGTTCAATGTATAGGTGAGGTGACGAGTACCTATAAGTTGATGTCAAGCATGCTTGTGAGTCGAATATTATAATTTATGTGATTTTTCGTTGAGTATTACTTGAGTTTCACTTTATAGTTATCCATGTTGGTGGAAATTCCTTGATATTGATCATTGTTGAGTATTGGTTCCAATTGAAGACTTTTATGTGAAGTTATGTACTAAGTGAGATTTGTTATAGTTGTTTCCCTTGCCGGGTTGGTATTGATTTTACTGTTGGCTCCCTTGTCAGGAAATTATGGCTTTATTGTTGTTGTTATATTGTTGATTTTTTCTTTCTTAAGAGTGTAAAGAACGAAGGGTAATGACGTGTATAATTTATGGTGAGGAAGAGAGTAAATGCACGAAGGGTGATGCCGTACATTTTTATTTATTGCTTGGTGAGGATTAGATTAAAAGCATGAAGGGTGATGCCGTGCACTTGTTTTGTGTTTACCATTTCTGTTTCCTAAATTGATATCAAATTGTTGCTTTACTTCGTTATTTCCATTATGTGATATTTCCTCCACTTATCATGTTCCCCTTTCCTTCATGCTTAGGTGCTTATTTCTTGTTATTATTATTGTCGCCGTATGTTATTAAACTGCACAGGTTTATTTGGTTGTTGTGTCCTAGCCTCATCACTACTTCGCCGAGGTTAGGCTCGACATTTACGCAGTACATGGGGTCGGTTGTACTGATGTTACACTCTGCACATTTGTTTGTGCAGATCCCGGTACAGGACCCTATGGACCTTAGAGTGAGGAGGCTGCCTTCAGTCCATTTGGAGATTCCGAGGTTGTCCTGCAGGCGTCTGTAGGCCTTTGCGTCCCCTCCTGCTTTATTTCCATTCTGCTCTTCTTTATTCTGAGTCAAATGTATTTATTTTGTTCAGACCTTTATATGTAGTATTCATAGACAGTCCGTGAAGTTGTGACACCAAATTCTGGGTTTAGTAATATGAATTTCGTAATGGCATTTAATTAGGCTGTTAGACTTTGTTTTCTTGCACTTTTATTTTCGTTGATTTTGTATATCACCTGTTATCTGATAAAAACAAAAGAATAAGGTTAATAATCATTAACGTTGGCTTGCCTAGCGGGTTCAATGTTAGGCGCCATCACGGTCCCGATGGTGGGAAATTCGGGTCGTGACAAGTTGGTATCAGAGCACTAGGTTGCTTACATCTCACATTTTCACGGACAAGCTTACTAGAGTTTGAAGGATCGGTACAGAGACGTCTGTACTTGTCCCCCAGAAGCTACAGAGTTTAGGAATGACTTCACATCTATTCTTCTCTGTCGTGCGATTTGAATTCTCAATGCTAACCAAATTTCTACTCTATTTTCTCGCAGATGGCGAGAACACATGCTTCTTCATCCACTGATCAGCAGCCCGAGACCCCAGTTGCAGCTCCTACGAGGGGCTGAGGACGAGGTCGAGGCCATGCTAGAGGCCGAGGCAGGGGCAGAGCTCAGCCCAGAGTAGCAGCCCCAGTGGAAGAGCCTCATGTAGAGTTTGCTGGTGAGGTTCCTTCCCAGACAGTCCTGGTTGGGCCAACTCAGGTTCCCGAGGGGTTCATTGCTACCCCGGTACTCTAGGATGCTCTGGTCAGTCTCGTGGGCCTCATGGAGAGTGTCGCTCAGGCAGGTTTACTTCCTGCAGCACCAGCCGTCTCTCAGGCTAGGGGAGGAGCCTAGTCTCCCGCTACTCTCACTCTAGAGCAGATGGCTCCTCAATTTCAGACTCCAGCAGCTTAGACGGCTGGGGTAGTTCAGCCGGGTATTACGGCTCAGACCGGAGATGGAGCAGCTATGTCTGCTGATGCTTTGTGGAGGTTGGACAGGTTCACCAAGGTCTTCACTACTACTTATAGCGGTGCATCTTTAGAGGATCCCCAGGACTATTTGGATAGCTGTCACGAGGTTCTACGGAATATGGGGATAGTGGAGACCAATGGGGTCGACTTTGATACTTTCCGTCTGTCAGGTTTCGCCAAGACTTGGTGGAGAGATTATTTTTTGGCTAGACCAGCTGGATCATCGCCTTTGACTTGGGCCCAATTCTCCGAGTTGTTTCTGGAGAAGTTTCTTCCTATCACTCAGATGGAGGATTATCAGAGGTAGTTTGAGCGTCTCCAGCAAGGTTCTATGACCGTCACTCAATATGAGACCAGATTCAATACCTTGTCCCGTCATGCTATTATGATACTTCCCACCGACCGAGAGAGGGTGAGGAGGTTTATTGAGGGACTAGCTCAGCCGATCAGACTGCAGGTGGATAGAGAGACAGGGAGCGATATTTCCTTCCAGGATGCGGCCAATGTGGCCAGAAGAGTTGAGATGATTCTACTACAGGGGAGTGGTCAGGGGTCTGACAAGAGGCCCCGTCATTTTGGCAGATTCAGTGGTGCCTCATCTGGAGGCAGGGATTCTTTTGGTAGGGGCCATCCTCCTAGGCCGTTTCAGTCAGCACTTCAGGTTTCTCGCAGTGCTCTAGGTAGTCGTTGTTCTCATATGCAGTATTCTGATTAGTTACCCTACAGTGCACCACCAGCTCCTATCAGTGCACCGCCACTCTAGAGTTTTTAGGGTGGTTACTCCGGTCGTCAGGGTCAGCTTCAGGGCCAGCAGTCTCAGCAGCCGAGATCCTGTTATACTTGTGGTGGTTCGGGGCACATTGCTAGATTTTGCCCTCGAGCCTCGAGCAGTTCCCAGCACCAGGGTTCTCGTGCCATGGTTCCAGCACCAGGTGTTCCACCACCCACTCAGCCAGCCAGAGGTGGGGGTCAAGGTGTTAGAGGCGTAGGTCAGGCAGTTAGAGGTGGAGTCCAAGCTACTAGAGGTAGAGGTCAGCCAGCAGGAGTCCGTCCCAAGGATGTAGTTCAGATTGGTGGGGCCCAGCCTCGATGTTATGCTATTCCAACCAGACCTGAGGCTGAGGCCTCCGATGCAGTTATCACAGGTATGGTTTCAGTCTGCAGCAGGGATGTTTTGGTTCTATTTGATAAAGGGTCCATATATTCCTATGTATCATCTTATTTTGCTCTTTATTTGGATATGCCTTGATCCTCTGAGTACTCCTGTATATGTGTCTACACCGGTGGGTAATTCTTTTGTGGTATATCGTGTCTACCGTTCGTGTGTAGTGGTTATTGGGGGTCTGGAGACCAGTGTAGATCTTCTACTCCTTGATATGGTAGATTTTGATGTCATTTTGGGGATGGATTGGTTGTCACCATATCATGCCATTTGGATTGTCATGCCAAGACTGTGACCTTAGCATTGTCAGGATTACCTCGACCGGAATGGAGAGGGACTCCTGGTCATTCTTCCAGCAGGGTCATCTTATATATGAAGGCTTGGCGCATGGTCGAGAAGGGGTGTCTAGCCTACTTAGCTTATGTTCGTGATTCTAGTGCTGAGTGTCCTTCTATGGATTCTGTGCCCGTTTCCCGTGAGTTTCAAGAGGTGTTTTCTGCAGACCTGTCGGATATGCCACCTGACAGGGATATTGACTTTTGCATTGATTTGGCTCCAGGCACTCAACCCATTTCTATTCCACCATATCGTGTGGCCTCACTAGATTTGAAGGAGTTGAAAGAACAGTTGCAGGATTTGCTGGATAAAGGCTTTATTAGGCCTAGTGTCTCGCCTTGGGGTGCGCCGATGTTGTTTGTTAAGATGAAGGACGGATCCATGAGAATGTGCATAGATTATCAGCAATTGAACAAGGTTACCCTCAAGAACAAGTATCCATTGCTGAGGATAGATGATTTGTTTGACAAGCTTCAGGGTGCCAAGTCATTTCCGAAGATTGATTTGAGATCTGGCTACAATCAGTTTAGGATTAGGACATCCGATGTCTCTAAGACAGCTTTTCGCACTCGGTACGGGCATTATGAATTCTTAGTGATGTCATTCGGGTTGACGAATTCCCCAGCAACTGTCATGGATTTGATGAACCGAGTGTTCAAGCCTTGTTTGGATTCCTTCGTGATTGTCTTCATTGATGATATTCTGATTTATTCCCGCAGCCAGGAAAAGCATGAGCAGCACCTTCGAGTCGTTCTCCAGACTCTGAAGGACAGTCAGTTATATGCCAAGTTTTTGAAATGTAAGTTTTGGTTGAGTTCAGTTGCATTCTTGGGTCATGTTGTATCAGTAGAGGGTATTCAGGTGGATCCTAAGAATATTTCAACGGTCAAGGATTGGCCTAGACCCATATCAGCTACAGAGATTCGGAGTTTCTTGGGTTTGGAGGGCTATTACCGTCGGTTCGTGGAGGGGTTTTCATCTATTGCAGCCTCGATGACCAGGTTGACTCATAAGGGTGCCCAGTTCAGGTGGTCAGAGGAGTGTGAGGCGAGCTTTCAGAAGCTCAAGACAACTTTAACTACAGCGTCGGTGTTGGTTTTTCCCACAGGTTCAAGTCCATATAATGTGTATTGTGATGCATCTCGGGTTGGACTTGGTGCAGTGTTGATGCATGATGGAAAGGTTATTGCATATGCTTCGCGCCAGTTGAAGATCCACGAGAAGAATTGTCCAGTTCATGATTTGGAGCTAGCAGCGATTGTCCACACGCTTAAGATTTGGAGGCATTATTTGTATGGCGTGTCTTGTGAGGTGTTCACAGATCACAAGAGTTTACAATATTTTTTCAAGAAGAAAGAGTTGAATTTGAGGCATAGGAGATGGTTGGAGCTGTTGAAAGACTATGACATCACCATCTTATATCATCCGGGAAAGGCCAATGTGGTGGCTGATGCTTTGAGTAGGAAGTCGTCCAGTATGGACAACCTTGCATATATTCCGGTCAGGGAGAGACCGCTTGCTTTGGACGTTCAGGCTTTAGCCAATCGGTTCATGAGATTGGATGTATCTGAGCCCGACCGTGTTCTATCTTATACAGTTGCCAGTTCTTCATTATTTGATCATATTCGAGATCGGTAGTATGATGATCCTCATTTGTGTGTCCTTAAGGACACGGTGCAGCACGGCGGTGCCAAGTAGGATACAGTTGGCGATGATGGAGTTTTACGGATGTAGGGTCGTATTTGTGTGCCCAATGTGGATGGACTTCGTGAGTTGATATTAGAGGAGGCCCATAGTTCCTAGTACTCCATTCATCCGGGCACCGCAAAGATGTATCAGGATTTGCGGCATCATTATTGGTGGAGGAGGATGAAGAAAGATATTGTGACATATGTATCTTGGTGTTTGAATTGTCAGCACGTCAAGTACGAGCATCAAAGACCTGGTGGATTGATGCAGCAGATTGAGATTCTTAAGTGGATGTGGGAGTGTATCACCATGGATTTCGTTGTTGGACTCCCACAGACTCAAAAGAAATTCGATGAAGTATGGGTCATTGTGGATAGGCTGACCAAGTCAGCACATTTCATTCATGTGGCAGTTTCCTACTCTTTGGAGAGATTAGCAGAGATCTACATCAGGGAGATTGTTCGTCTTTATGGCGTGCCCGTGTCCATTATTTCTGATCGAGGTACGCAGTTTACCTCGCATTTTTAGAGGGCAGTTCACCGTGAGTTGGGAACGCGGGTCGAGTTGAGCACAACGTTTCATCCTTAGACGGATGGACAGTCCGAGCGTACTATTCAGATTTTGGAGGATATGATACGAGCCTGTGTCATTGACTTTGGAGTTTCTTGAGATCAGTTCATTACATTAGCTGAGTTTGCCTACAATACCAACTATCAGTCGAGCATACAAATGGCTCCCTATGAGGCATTATATGGTAGGTGGCGTCAGTCGCCGGTTGGGTGATTTGAGCCGGGGAAGGCTCGGTTGTTGGGTACAGACTTAGTGCAGGATGCCTTGGATAAGGTTAAGATCATTCAGGATAGACTTCGTACAGCTCAGTCTAGGCAGGAGAGTTATGCAGATCGCAGAGTTCGTGATATGGCTTTCATGGCCGGAGAGCGGGTGTTGCTTCGGGTGTCACCTATGAAAGGCGTGATGAGATTTGGGAAGAAGGGCAAGCTAAGCCCTAGGTACATCGGTCCTTTTGAGATACTTGAAAGAGTGGAGAGGTGGATTACATACTTGTATTGCCACCGAGTTTATCAGATGTGCATCTGGTGTTTCATGTGTCTATGATTCGGAAGTATCACGGCGATCCATCCCATGTGTTAGACTTTAGCAGTGTCCAGTTGGACAAGGATTTGACCTATGAAGAGGAGCTGGTAGCCATACTAGACCGGCAGGTTCGTCAGTTGAGATCGAAGAGTTACCTTTCGGTTTGTGTTCAATTGAGATGTTAACCTGCCGAGGCAGCTACCTAGAAGTCCGAGTCCGATATGCGAAGCCAGTATCCCCACCTTTTCCCCGATTAAGGTACTTTTCAATGTCCGTTCGAGGACGAATGTTTGTTTTAGAGGTGGAGAATGTGATGACTCAAAAAGTCATCTCTCATTTTATAAGTCAAAAACTGTGTTCCGAGGCCTTGAATACCTCCTTTGATCTCACCTCGTTTTGTGTGCACATTCCAGGCGTATATTCGGGAAGCTTTTATATGAAAAACTGAGGAAAATGCTAATTTTTCCTTTAAAATTAAATTTAAGTTGACTTCGATCAATATTTTGGGTAAACGGACCCAAACCCTTGATTTTACGGTCCCGAAGGGTCCGTAGGAAAATATGGGACTTGGGCGTATGCCCGGAATTGAATTTCGAGGTCCCAAGCCCGAGAAATAAATTTTTGAAAGAAATTATTTTACTGAAATTATAAGAGTTTTTGGAAAATTGATTATATTTGAAATTGATGGTATTAGGCTCGTATTTTGGTTCCAGAGCCCGGTACATGTTTAATATGATATTTGAGTTGTGTCTGTAAAATTTGGTAAGAAACAGAGGTCATTTGACATGATTCGGACCCGTAGTTGTGAAATTTGAAACTTTGAAAGTTCTTGAGATTTTCTTTGATTTTTATGCTAAATTCATTTTTAAGATGTTATTTTTGCGATTTGATCGCACGAGTAAGTCTGTAGGATGTTTTTAAGGTTGTGTACATGTTTGGTTTGGAGCCCCGAGGGCTAGGGTGAGTTTCGGATAGGCGTCAGAGTGGTTTGGACTTAGAAAATCTGGTGTAGGATTGTTGTTTCTGGTGTTGGCATTTTTACTCTATGCAAACGCGTGGTAACCCACGCGAACGCGATGAACAAACGGGGAAGGTGCAGGTTTTGTTCTATGCGAACGCGGCCAGTGGCTCGCGATCGCATAGAGTAGGGGAGGCAGGTCAGGGGTTGGGTAGGCTATGCGAACGCAACCCTATTTATGTGAACGCGAAGGGCAGGGCTGTCTAAGCCTTCGCGAACGCGTAGGTCCCCCCGGGGTAGTGGTTCGCGAATGCGTCAGTGCTCACGCGAACGCACAGAGTACTGACGCCCAACACTTAAAACAATAGAAAAACGGGAATATACCCCATTTTCAAATTTTCTTCCATAGAATCCGACTTTGGGCGACTTTTGAAGAGGGATTTCACCACCAAATTATAGGTTCGTGTTTCTAATCTCATTTTATTCATTATCCATTAACACCCATTAGATATTTAGGCCTAAATCTTGTTCTTTAAGGGTAGAAACGAGGGCTTTTAGGAAAATTAGGGATCTTACAAATTTGGGGATTTAGACCTCGATTTGTGGTCAGATTCCGAAACTAATTACATATTCGGGCTCGTGGGTGTATGGGTGATCGGGTTTTGGTCCAAACCTCGTATTTTGACCAAGCGGGCCCGGGGTCGATTTTTGACTTTTTGGGAAGAATGATAGAAAACCTATAATTAAGCATTGGGGTTGCATTTTTTAGCATTTATTGATATTATTAAGCTGATTATGTATAGATACAATTGAATTGGAGGCGAATTCTAAAGGGAAATCGGTAATTGAGGCTTGAGTTTGGCCGTGGAATTTGAGGTAAGTGTTTGGCTTAACCTTAACTTGAGGAAATAGGTGTAGTGTCCTATTAGCTATGTGTTAGTATCATGTTCAACGTATAGGTGAGGTGACGAGTACCTATACGTTGGTATCAATCATGCCCGTGAGTCGAATATTATGATTTGTGTGATTTTTCGTTGAGTATTACTTGAGTTTCACTTTATAGTTATCCATGTTGGTGGAAATTCCTTGATATTGATCATTGTTGAGTATTGGTTCCAGTTGAGGACTTTTATGTGAAGTTATGTACTAAGTGAGATTGTTTATAGTTGTTTCCCTTGCTAGGATGGTATTGATTTTACTATTGGCTCTCTTGCCGGGACATTATAGCTTTATTGTTGATTTTTCCTTGCCAGATTGTTGTCATTATTATGTTTGGGTGAGGAAGAGTGTAAAGCACGAAGGATGATGCCGTGTATGATTTATGGTGAGGATGAGAGTAAAATCACGAAGGGTGATGTCATGCATTTTTATTTATTGCTTGGTAGGATGAGAGTAAAAGCACGAAGGGTGATGTCGTGCACTTGTAATGTTTTACCATTTCTGTTGCCTAAATTGATATCTTATTGTTGTTTTTCTTCGTTATTTCCATTATGTGATATTTCCTCCCCTTAGCATGTTCCTCTTTCATTCATGCTTAGCTGCTTAAGTCTTTTTATTATTATTGTCTTCGTATGTTATTAAACTTTACATGTTCATTTGGTTGTCGTGTCCTAGCCTCGTCACTACTTCGCCGAGGTTAGGCTCGACACTTACTCAATACATGTGGTCGGTTGTACTGATGCTACATTCTGCACATTTTTTTGTGCAGATCCCGGTACAAGACCTTACGAACCTTAGAGTGAGGAGGCTTCCTTCACTCCATTTGGAGATTCCGAGGTAGTCCTGCAGGCGTCTGCAGGCCTTGGCGTCTCCTCCTACTTTATTTCCATTCTGCTCTTCTTTATTCTGAGACATATGTATTTATTTTGTTCAGACCCTTATATGTAGTATTCATAGACAGTCCATGAAGTTGTGACACTAAACTCTGGGTTTAGTATTATAAATTTCGTAATGGCATTTAATCAGGCTGTTAGACTTTGTTTTCTTGCACTTTTATTTTCGTTGATTTTGTACATCACCTGTTGTCTGATAATAATAAAAGAATAAGGTAAATAATCATTAACGTTGGCTTGCCTAGCGGGTTCAATGTTAGGCGCCATCACAGTCCCGATGGTGGAAAATTCGGGTCGTGACAAATAGCCACTATTTTGCCGCAACACGGATAGTTCCATCATAATATAATGGAGATCGGTGCACTTGTGTATGAACTTCCAGCATATTATGCTGGAACTCCAACACGCGGAAAGTTATAGTATAATATACTGGAGATGCTCCAATCTTCAGTATATTATACTTGACGGGTATATTATAATGGAACTCCAGTACATTATATTGAAGTTCAAATATAATATACTAGAACTCCAGTATATTATACTGGAGCATTGTTTTGGGGGGAATTTTCACACTCACTGTTAAAAAGTATTTCATGATTTACAACTTTTAAGTACATAACATATTCTACAAAAAAAACATAGCACATGTTATACCTCAAATACCGTAGATTTCCTACAGATTAGGAAACTGGTTCTAAAAATTCCATAATGGTGCAGTCAGAAACTAAAATCAAACACCCAAAAATAAAAGACAATCCTTATAGAAAATCAGTATAAAATGCAATCAATTATTTTCTAAACAATCTCCTTCTCCTTTGGCCTTTCCAAGCTATAATATCCTTGCACGTTTTTTTTTTCCTAAAAGCATAAATTTCATTCATTTTATACAAAATTTTATTTTATATTTCCTTGCAAGTACCGTAGCTTTGAGTCAATATATATATATATATATATATATATATATATATATATATATATATATATATATATATATATATATATATATATATATATATATATATATATATATATATAGACACACACGTAAAATATTTATATACAATTATATATTTGAAATAATGTTCAACGCATATTATTTGTATTATGTACTTATAGTATAGTTAATATATGTCATCAATATGTTTTACATTTATAGTAATATATAACATAATTTATTTACTTACATAATATACATAATATATATCATTTATATTAGTACTAATATATCACATTTATTACTTATATTGGTACATTATACAAAATATATATTATTAGTATATTATATCTATAGAATATATTATATAATATATAATATTATTATTATTATATCTATTATGTATTTCAGACCTTGTGAATCGAGATAATCAGGCTCACACACAAGTTTATAAATTTGTGAGTAACCAAAATCTCTTCACATTTTCAGATCTAAGGGAAACGATATGTTGGCATGTTAAACAGGCCCATGTTAAGGGTCAGTTCTACAAGTGTAACGACCCGGTCTGTCGTTACGAAAAATCTGCATTATAACTATTGTTATTGACTTATTATAGATTGATTATTCTGTTATTAATGTGTTAGAGTTGATAGGCTTGGAATCGGAATAGTTAAATGAGAATTTAGGCACTTAGTCCTTAAGAATAGCCTTAAAAATGGAAAAAGTCAACTAAGAGTTGACTTATTGGTAAACGACCTCGGAATGCGGATTTTATGGCTCTGATAGCTTTGTTAGGTGACTTGGGACTTAGGAGTGTGTTCAGAATAATTTTGTGATGTCCGGTGTAGAATTAGGCTTGAATTGGTGAAAGTTAGTTTTTGGCGATTCCGGTCGGCAGTAGAAAAAAGANTATTTCTGGTGTTTTCCTTAAACATATGTTGATGATAAAAATCTGAACTTGGTAGATTTAGAGCCTTCGGAGGTTGATTCGAGAGGCAAGCGTGTTGAGGAATAATTTCGGGCTAGTTTTGAGGTAAGTAATGTCTTTAAATCCTGTCCTGAGAGTATGAAACCCCGGACTATGCACCTTTCACGGGTTTTGAAATAAAAAGGTAAAAACTTTGGAACATGTTTCCTATTTAGGAAATTATTGAGTTGCGAAAACGATTTTTTAAGCCTTTGCTTAATTAATATTTTTACATTATGATATGTTTTGGGCTGTAAGCCATGTTTGGGGCCTAGTGCCGATTTGTT
>ML271719.1:677-22167 GCA_005239495.1 Nicotiana undulata | reverse complement strand
TTTAAAAGATTTTTTTAGGACTGGAGATTTGTTTTTTTTAAAGACAATTGGAAACCTTAGACAGTATAGAGTTACACACACGGGCTATGGGGTAGAGGGGACAAATAAGTCACATAGTGACACACAAAGATACATAAACTTAAGCGTAGCAGCACAAATCAGGACAGCCAAGTATAGACATGATTGTAGATAGTGATTACAGTAGGTGAGACTAAGAGGAAGTGATAGTCATACAAGTCAAGTCATAAGTAGAGTAAATAATAACAGATAAAGGTTTAGCAGGATCATGGACACATGAAAACCTGAACAGGAAAGAGATGGTTTAATAGTTGCACACAAGAGTAGGTAAAGACCATAACAGTGTTGACTTAATCATAAACAGGTAAAGAGGCAGGCATGACAAGTATCACAGGCAAACATGTGTCAATTGTATGTAAAACAATAGAAGCATTGGTAGAGAACAGTTAAGAACATAGCATGCTGGAATATAAATAAACACGTTGGTTCAGAGTTTTGAAAAGTTAATCAGGACATACCAGTGATATGAAAAGAGCAGTAACACAAACAGGCAATAGGAGATGCACAGCAATTAGCCTTGGCTTGTAGCCGGCTAATTCATAACAATAGCAAGCAACAAAGGAGGAGAACAGAAAAGCTTTAAGTGTGAGAGAGATTTTTTGAACTAATTGTTCATGTCCAGAAGTGAGAATAGAGGAGAGTTTATATAGTAGTTAAGAGAAGAGTAAAATAAGGTAAAGGAAATCAGTCTTCAACAATTAAGGAAGCCACAGAATCAATGAGGCACAAAATCAACAAGTTTTCCTTTAATTAAGGGATGATTAACCAACGGTAAAGAGCAGGACACATTGAAGGAAAGAAAATCAAGTAAGACTTAAGTGCAGAGTAGGCAATTAGGGGTAAATACACAGGGGTTCAATTAAGGAAAGAATCAGCACATGACTAATAAGGAAGGGTTTAATTTAGTTCAGTAATTGTAATAACTTAAGACCAATAAAGAATAAGAATCGGAGGTCTTCCCTTAATCAAGGGAGTCATCTAAAACGGTAAAGAAGAGGGAGCAAATAAGGAAAAGAACTCACACAGCAAGGGTATAGCAATCAAAGAGATAATTCAGTCATTGCAAGTACAGAACAAGTAATTTAGGGCTAAGTACATAGAGTCCAATTAAGGAAATAACAGTAAGGATCCCTTAATAATACAGTCAACCACGTAATGAAGTAATAGAATGATTTAAAATTGCATAGACAAGGGAAGTAGTTGGAAATCAGTAAGAGTATCCATACAAAATCAGGGATTCCACATTTGACACCAATTAGGGGAGGGTCTCATGTATCCAAAGAGATATTCAGAACCAGCATATAGAGGTCGCATAGTATTACTCACAATCATTCAGGGGTTCAAGACAATGTTGATTCAAGCAGGGTGAACACATATGGAGCAGCAAAATCGAGGACCCAATAGCATAGTAAGACAACAATTATAAGGAAGTAGGAATTATTCATGGAAACAGACACACATAAAAATCGAAAGAAAGAGACAGAATCAACTTTAGGACCGTGTTAAAACTAAAGTTTTAACATAATAAGCCACGATTTAGAGCGATAGAACACTTAAGCGTACGAGAAAAAATACTTGATCTTTGAAAAAATCATTTGAAGAAACGCTTCAGAAACCCTAAGTACAACTTGTTTAGAAACGGAAAACCTTTGAGAAAGAGTGTAATAATACTGGTAATAAGCCTGAATCTAGTGTAGATCTAAGAGAATTGGAAGTTTCAGAGATTAGGGTTTCAGAGATATCGGGGAAGTTATAAAAATCTGCTGTGAAGCTCAAGGGCAATGACGTTTAGAGCACCATTGAGTCAAAACCTATCGGAGACGGCCGGAAACAGCCTTAGGCGGAGCTTCCAGTGGTGGTCTGGCATGGATGGACCCATGGGGGTCTTAGGGGCTGAGAAGATTAGAGAGATGAGGCTTCGTAGTGGCTGGTGGTCGAAGGAGGTGAGCCTGGAAGTGGCCGGAGGTGAAGGCCATCTAAGAAGACGAAGAACCAAAAGGTTCTAGAGAGAAGGGGGAGAAGAAGAGGCGGATGAGAGAGAGAGAGATGTCTTGGAAATGAGAGACGGGGGAGGGGGTTAGGTTAGTTTAATTTAGTAATAAAAATATGGGTCGTTGATCTGATCTGATCAATGGCTCAGATTGGCTTGGGACTGGGTCGGGTTATTTGATGGGTTTTGGGCTGGGTTGTTTGTGATCTGGGTTGGGGATTTAATTGGGTTTGGGTTGGGGTTAATTAGGCTAGATTTTAAATATTAAATACCCCAATTGGATTTTAATAAGTAAAAAGTGATTATAAATGACGTACTGAACTGGAAAGTATTTTGAAATTATTTTAGAGCACAATTTATAAATTATCTAGATATAAAATATTAAATAAATAGGGAAATGATTCAGATAAAAATATTTAAAAAAAATTAGGAGAAATATTCATTATTGCAAAGAGTGATTTTGAAAGCTTATATACAGGTTTGAAAATATTTTGAGGAAAAATTGGGTATCAACAGTCAACAGTCGAAGAGCTGGAACAAGCAGTCCTGGTCGGGCAACCTCTGAATCGAAAGGTATATCTGGGGACGGGGTTAACCCCCGACTCAGGGAAAATTTCATTCAGTTTCTTACAATAAACATCGATTGTTTCGCTTGGTCCCATTTAGATATGACAGGGATTCCACCTGAAATAGCCACCCATCGACTGAGCGTCGACCCCAGGTTCAAACCGATGAAACAAAAAAAGAGGCATCAATCCGAGGTAAAACATGCATTCATCAAGGATGAGGTAACAAAACTCCTCAAAATAGGTTCTATTAGGGAGGTAAGATATCCCGACAGGCTGGCTAATGTAGTGGTAGTACCCAAGAAGGGGAATAAGTTAAAAATGTGCGTAGATTATAAGGACTTGAATAAGGCATGCCCTAAAGATTCATTCCCATTGCCCAACATCGATCGCCTGATCGATGCTACGGGAGGGCACGAGACGCTTACCTTTCTCGATGCCTACTTGGGGTATAATCAAATCCAAATGAACCCCGAGGACAGGGAAAAGACTTCGTTCATCACGAAATATGGTACGTACTTCTACAACGCCATGCCCTTCGGGCTGAAAAACGCCGGGACTATATACCAACAGTTGGTTAATAAAATGTTCGAATGTCAAATAGGAAGGTCCATGGAAGTATATATCAATGATATGCTAGTTAAATCTCTGCATGCAGAGGACTATCTAACCCATTTGCAGGAAACGTTCGTTATCCTCAGAAGCTATAATATGAAACTCAACCCCGAGAAATGTGCCTTCGGGGTAGGATCAGGGAAGTTACTGGGTTTCATGGCGTCGAACAGAGGAATCTAGATCAACCCCGACAAAACCAAAGCCATCGAGGAGATCACGGTGGTTAATAGCGTGAAGGTCGTGCAGCGGCTCACTGGGTGGATAGCGGCCTTAGGACGGTTCATATCGAGATCATCAGATAAAAGTCATCGTTCTTCTCTCTACTCAGAAAGAAAAATAGCTTTGAATGGACCCCCGAATGCCAAAACGCCCTGGAAGAATTAAAGCGGTATCTGTTGAGCCCACCTTTGCTGCACACTCCAAAGGAGGGCGAGACACTGTATCTGTACTTGGTTGTATCATAAGTGGCGGTAAGAAGTGTGCTTGTTCGAGAAGAGCAAGGTACGCAATTCCTTGTCTATTATGTGAGTCAGACCCTGGGCGATGTCGAAACCAGGTATCCCCTTCTGGAAAAATTAGCCCTTGCACTGATTAGTGCATCTCGAAAGTTAAAACCCTATTTTCAGTGTCATCACATCTGCATTTTGACAAAATACCCGCTTCGAAACATGTGTTGTCAGGTCGATTGGCTAAGTGAGCCATCGAACTCGGAGGGTACGATATTGAATATCAACCTCAAACAGCTATCAAATCCCAGATTTTGGCGGATTTCGTAGCCGACTTCGTGCCCGCTCTGGTGCCCGAAGTAGAGAAGGAATTATTATTGAAAACAAGTACATCCTCTGGGGTATGGACCTTGTTCACTGATAGAGCCTCTAATGTGAAAGGGTCCGGGCTCGGAATAGTCCTAAAGCCGCCCACGGGCCACGTAATTAGACTATCCATAAAAACCAAAAAATTGACAAACAATGAAGCCGAGTATGAGGCTGTGATTGCAGGTCTGGAGTTAGCCAAAAGCCTCGGGGCCGAGTGCATCGAGGCCAATTGTGATTCTCTCCTAGTAATCAACCAGGTAAATGGGAGCTTCGAGGTCCGAGAGGACAGAATGCAGAGGTACCTGGACAAGACTCTGGTCATGCTACATCGCTTCAAGGAATGGACCTTAAACCACATACCACGAGAGCAGAATAGTGAGGCCAATTCCCTCGCAAACATGGGGTCATCTGTCGAGGAGGATGACGTACTCCCTGGAGCCGTGGTTCAATTAACAAGATCGATGATCGAAGATGGCCACGCCGAAATCAACTCCACCAGCTTGACCTGGGATTGGAGAAACAAATACATAAACTATTTAAAGGACGGAAAGCTGCCTACGGACCTGAAGGAATCGAGAGACCTATGGACCAAGGCAGCCAGGTTCTCGCTCGATGAAAACAGCACCCTCTACAGAAGATCCGTTGCACTCTTTTCCTTCGATCGGGTTTTGCTCCCGAAAAAAGGGTTTTTACCGTCAAGGTTTTTAATGAGGCAACATTTATGCGTCCGTCAAAAAGAACTTATGCAAGCATCTAAGGCTTCTCTCAAAGAAACCTCGGCCATTGGAGGACACTGCCTCGGGGGAGGAGATGCCCCCGCGAAACAAGTCAAAGTAAGCCGAAGAGGGGTTTTTGGCAGGAAATTAATGTAACGGGTCGAACGGTCGAATGAACGTGCCCGCATAGGAGGGTCGAGCCCTCGATGGCAAAAGCGTATATGATTATACCAAATAATGTTCTATCATCAAAACATTTTGCAAATTCAAGAGACAGTTATCATTAACATTCGACGTATCAAGATCCGAGGTCGCAAGATCCCAAGAGGATAACCTCGAATATGTTTAAAACAGTAAGTCCTACGGGCATGTCGGAAACTACAAGGCCCCCAAGTGGGAGAGTTCAAATAGCAAGGCACGGTCCCGACTTCAAAGCCAAGGCTATATATTTGAACTTGTAAGACCCCTAAAAAGGCATACCCTCGGATATAGATGTCGAGGATACGATACTCGGGACTAAGGGCTTCGGCCAAACAAGGTGACTCCGGTCGATGGGCTCCGGCCCCACAACAACAAGCGATTCGGGGACGCCCGACTATCGCCCTAAAACCAAATCCTTCGGGAAAAAATTCGGAAATAACCGGTTAAAATCATGCTACCTTTAGTGTATGCAAGAGTTTCGAACATTTTATTGTCGGCTATCGTAAAGGAGTTTCGAACATTTTCATGTCGGCTCGCGTAAAAGAGTTTTGAACATTTTTGTGTCAGCTCGTAAGAAAGGGTTTTGTCCGTTCATTGTGATGACTCATAATCGAGGTTCTTTTGGGCCGTCGAAGAGTTAGATGAATAGGAGAAAACTCCAAGTAAATCTTCAAGCAATGGAAAATATAGCCGCCCTAAAGGCTGGTTTGAATTGATTCAAGAAAAACCAAAGGGTGAAGATCCTCGAGCCAAAACTTGGTTCAAAGACTAAACCCGGGATAGGTTAAATTAAAAAGTCGCCTAAGAGGCTTGAAGCCAGCGCAAAAGGCCTACGGGCTAATTTGAAACCTAAAGGATCGGTGAGCTCGAGTCGTAACCTAGCTTGGGGACTAAGCACGGAATGTTTAGTTAAAAGTTGCCTAAGAGCCTTGAAGCCAACGCAAAAGGCCTATGGGCTAATTTGAAACCTAAAGGATCGGTGAGCTAGAGTCGCAACCCGGCTCGGGGACTGAGCCCGGAATGGTTAGTTAAAAGTCGCCTAAGATCCTTGAAGTCAGCGCAAAAGGCTTACGGGCTAATTTGAAACCTTAAGTATCAGTGAGCTCGAGTCGTAACCCGACTTGGCGGCTAAGCCCGGAATGGTTATTTAAAAGTCGTCTAAGAGCCTTCAAGCCTGCGCAAAAGGCCTATGGGCTAATTTGAAACCTAAAGGATCGGCAAGCTCGAGTCGTAACCCGGCTCGAGGACTGAGCCCGAAATAATCAACTAAAAATCACCTAAGAGCGTTTTTAGGCCAGCCTACAGGCCAACTCAAAACTCGAATGACTAATGAGCCCAAGCCACAGCTCGGCCAAAAGAATGAGCACTAGACGAACGATTGGAAGCATCTAAGGCAAGGCACGCATGAGCCTCCGGGCTAACCTCAAAGGGCCTATAGGCCAGTTAAAAGGGGCGTTAACCCCACACTTGAAAACACCTGAGGGGACAACACATAAGGATATAGGAAGCCAGCGCGGAAATACCAAACGACCATTCTTGGACTATCACAAAATCATCTGGCCAAGGCAAGAGCCTAAAGGATCCATCTCAAGGAATGGATCTCAGACCGGTAACCCTCATGGGCAAAGCAATAGGCGCAAGCGCAATCCGCGCATAGGCCTGACACCTGCCCTGGTTTAAAACAAATTCCCCGCTCAGAGCAAATGTGTAAATCTTGGAGCTACCCGCATCCCCGAAACTCGGGCGAACGCCCGTTCAAGTAATCCAAAGGCTACCTCGGACCTAAGCAGGCCCCCGTTCAAAAAATCATTGATGGAGTCTCGGAGCTATCCTCATTTTTCGAGCTAGGATAAATGTTGGCTCGGTCCTTAGATGAAGTGGATACCCACTCGAAGGCCATCCTCGGAATTCCCCGAGGCGCCCAAGATAAGGAAAAAATTTCGTTCGAAGATCGTCAATAGGTCGCCCCTGCCACAGGGAAGCCGAGGTCTGATCCTCGTCTAACTAAATGGCAACCCCAGCTCCGTCAAAAGGTTTTGGAGTTTTAGCGAGCATTGGTCACGACAAAAGTCCGATTTTCGGGCCCATCGCACACACAGGTTTGCATAAACAAAAAAGCAAATTCCAGCACCAGATCGAAATAAAAACAAAGAACTTCTTATATTGATAGAAGATGTTTACAAAGACCACAAGGGGATATTTACACAACGGTAGAGAAATATAAAACAAAGGCCTAATCTATAGGCGGAAGCCCATATTCCGGGGGTATATCCTTGAGGACCCCCTCGCAAGGGACCTCTAGTCAGTGTCTTCGGGCTTCTTAGAGCGGCAACAGGCAAACAAGATGTTCATCCTCCTTAAAACTCCCATCACCACCACTAAGAAGCCTCTTCTCAAAACATCGAACCGGTGTGGGACACCGAAATCGGTGGATATTGCCTCATTTCCTCGCGGGAGGCAAAGATAACGAAATACCACACCCGGTTGAAGTTAAGAGAGATGAGTAGCAGTATAGGTACTTCATGCAATGATGAGAAGCAGTATATGCACTTCATTCCTTCCAGCACGGAGGTCATTCGAGGCCCTTCCCTCGTTTCCTCGGGCCGACAACAGCAGTAAGAATAACAACAACACAACAATAACCCAACATAATCTCGATTAGTAGGGGAGGACTCCGGAAGGAAGTCATGATCTCCCTAAAGGTCCACCACCAAACGACCATGCAGACATAGGTTTTCACCATAAAGACGGAAAAACATAGATGAATGGAAAGGATTTAAGTTTGTTAAAGATAGGAAGAATGGAGTTTGAAGTCAGGAACCCCCTATTTATAAAAGATCGGTAACCTTACTAAATAAACAATCAATGCTTATGGGGAAACCAACCGACGGCGCCATCATTACCCCTTTGGGAAAAATGAAGAGGCAGAGCAATCAATGTCCTAGGGAGACGATTCGACGGGACGTTTCGAGTCGTATGGTAGGCCCACGTCACGAATATAATGTCATCGTGGAAAGCCTGGGAAAGATCCACGTCAAGGTCATTTCTTATCACTTCAATATAAGAAACGCGGGGACTATTTGTGTACGGCTAAACTTGGACGGGCCAATTTTATGTTTATATTCGGCGGCTTATTCATATGAGGTCTCAAGTGCGGCTCTGAGTCTGATCTCGAAGCCTCGTGTACCCTCGATCCAAGAGGACATGGACCTGGAGTCGACGCAAGGAACGACACAAAGATCGAGGTAGGCAGCCCTGGAAAGAAGTATAACTCCGTACTTGGGCATTAACTAGCTAAATCAATCAAAATCATTGTAATAAATGATGATGTACTATGTTGGGACCCTCCCTGCTATATAAAGGGAACCCTTGCTATTTTGTAAACACAATATTGAATACAAGGTACAAGAACATTCATTGTCTCTATTTACTAGCTCATTTACTCACGTTTACTATTTCCCATTACTTGTTCCTCGTTTATAGCTTATCATTGATCATAAATAGCGTGTCCTAAGGCACACAAATATGTTATAGCTCCACTGATCTTTCGACTCAGGCCCGAACCTCGGTCTCATTAACCCTCGAGGTCTACATCGAGCCTTCGACCTAAGGCGCTCCGTTTGCTTTTCTCAAGCCTTCTAACTGCTTTCGTTACTTTTTGTCTTAACGCACTTAGCTATAATTGTTCAATAACCGGTATTAAGACAAATCATGTATTTTTAGAACCACTTAACTAAATATAATTGTAATTACCATTTTCACGGTAAACAAACTCAGCACTGCAATAATTCCCACATCAGGACTTAGCCAACAACTCCAATAAATTGGTCAAATCTTCAAGTGTAAACTTTCACCCCGCAAGTTTATATTGAAAGCTTTAACATATAATCATTTCAAATAGAAAATTTCTTCGAAATATACTTCCTCTGAATATATATACATTGTAGAAAGATACTCTTCAAACGTAGTTCCTTCAAGATAAAAGCTTTTCAAATATACTTTTCCAATAAATTTCCTTCAAACATAGTTTTCTTCAAGATAAATTCTTTTCAAATATACATTTCCAAACAATAGTCTTTCAAACATAGTTTTCTTCAAGGTAAATGCTTTTCAACTATACTTTTCAATCTTTCAAATATAGTTTCTTCAAGATAAATTCTTTTCAAATATACATTTCCAAACAATAGTCTTTCAAACATAGTTTTCTTCAAGGTAAATGCTTTTCAACTATACTTTTCAATCTTTCAAATATAGTTTCTTCAAGATAAATACTTTTCAAATATTCTTTTCAAATAGGTACATTTTTCAAGTAAATATCCTTCAATTATAGGTCACCCTGTAACGCCTAAGCGTAGAAGATTAACAGTTCCTAACACAGGTATATCAACAGGGGAAATCTACCGGGATCCCATCCCGTAGTTCCGAATTTATTATGCAGTACATGGGGATCTCCTGGAATACGTCTGTTGTCCCAAAATAAATATGCAGTGCTGGGGGATCTCCCGGAATACGTCCGAATTCCCAAAATAAATATGCAGTACATAAGGGATCTCCCAGAATACATCTGTAGTCCCCAAAGTAATTATGCAGTGCAGGGGGGATCTCCCAAAATATGTCCGTAGTCCCCAAAGTAACTATGCAGTGTAGGGGGATCTCCCAGAATACATCTGTAGTCCCCGAAGTAAATATGCAATGCAGCCAACAAGGATAAGAACTATAACACGACAAAATACATCGTACATCTCCACAACAGGTACAAAAGCAATATATGATATAAATGCAATGTACGATGAGAAAATCAATACAAGAACTTAAATCACAAGAACGGCAAAACTCACTCACAAGGAATAACCACTGAAGAGAAATATCAAGCGTAAAGAAAACAACTTAACCAGGGAAAAATAAGACGTAACAATGAATCCACAATATTCAAGTCAACAATAAGAATCCAACACAAGTCAATTAATTCCAAATAAAGGCAAGTCGACTAAGATATAGGTTATCCAAATTCCTTTTAAGGTTGAGCAATTATGAGAGATTTTTCAACAATTCAAATAAGGGTAAGCCGCAAAACATAATCATAACTCCAATTAATGCTAAACAGTTATTGGGTGAGATAATACTAATTCTAATTAAATAGGTAGTTTATGAAAAATATAGCACGACGGTAGAAGGGTAAAATCTTCAGTTAAGTCAATTAAGATCAAGTAAGCAATAAAGTGAATCTAAAAGCAAGTAACTGTAGTTTAAGCAGGTAGAAATGAAACTAGCAATTAGAAACGCAATCATAACAAGTACAAGCTCGTACACAGGGAATACGATAACCTAAGAACCCTAAAAGGACAACCTCCTACTAATAAGTCTGAGCACGCACTCGTCACCTCGCGTACAAGGGCTACAATCAACATAGAAGACTCAAATCCTAGGGAGAAATTCCCCCACACAAGGTTAGGCAAGATACTTACCTAAAAGAAGACAACCTGGTACTCTAAAATGAACTCCTCGGGTGAAAAGATCTCCGGACGACTCAAATCTAATCAAAATAACTTCAAAACATAAATAAAAATCATAAGGAACTATTCCGGATCAAAGTCTCAATCTTTGCAAAAATCTAGAAATCGACCCAAAAGTCGACCCCAGGCCCGTACCTCGGAACTCGAAAAAATTTACAAAATCTGAACACCCATTCAATTAGGAGTCAAACCATACTAATTTCATCAAATTATGATACCAAATCGATGTTCAGACCCAATTATTCTCTTTAGAAAAGTTTTGGATAAAAATCCTAAATTTTCCAATCAAAACATGGATTAATTCAAAAAATGAACTTCTGTAACCATATTGAAATACAAAAATTATACTTAGATACTGACCCCCATGAAGATACGAGAAGAACGCCGCACCAAAATAACCTCAATCGGAGATCTAGAACTCAAAATATGCTCAAAATACTAAAATGACGCGGTCTGATTTTGTTGTACTCATGGATTTTCGCATGTGCGGCCAAAATACCTGCACCTGTGTATTTCCAGCAATTCAGCATTTGCGGACCATGTTGCGCACCTGTGGCTCCGCGGATGCGGGCCCAACTTCGCATCTGCGAAACACCAGCACCAGCTCTCTTCTCCGACACTAAAATGAGCATAACTTCCTCATACGATGTCCAAATTCGACGATTCTTTTTGCTATAGATCTGTAATTACGATACGGATATAATGTTTCAATCATAACAGACATTGGATCTCATTGTCTTAATGTGGTACCATTTATGCTTGAAGAAACGACGCAAAAACATCAAAAATAAGCACAACACAACCCAGACCTATCCAAAACTCACTCGAGCCCTTCGGGACGTCAATCAACAATTCCCGCAAGTCATATATCACTACCCAAACTTAGTCGAACCTTCAGAAAACCCAAAACAACACCAAAACACCGAATCAACCTCGGATTCAAGCTTAAGAACTTCTAAACTTCCAAAATTCGCCAACGATGCCGAAACTTACCAAACCACGTCCGAATGACCCGAAATTTTGAACACACGTCAAAAATGACACTACGAACCTATTCTAACTTATGGAATTCCATTCTGACCCCGATACCTAATTTTTCACTGCCGACCAAAATCGCCAAATTTCCTACTTTCGCCAATTCAAGCCAACTTCTACCACGGACCTCCAAATTACATTCCGGACACACTCCTAAGTCTAGAATCACCCAACGAGGATGCTAACATCATCCAAAACTCATTCAGGTGCCGTTTACACAAAAAGTCAAATTTCGGTTAAATTCTAACCGCTTAAGCTTCCAAAACTAGAATCCTTCTTCCAATTCGACTCTGAATCATCTGGTAATTGAATCCAACCATGCACGCAAGTCGATATACATAATGTGAAGCTTCTCAAGGACTTATGCCACCGAACGAAGCTTAAATTCTCAAAACGACCAGTCGGGTCGTTACATTCTCCCCATCTTAAAACAAGCGTTCTTCCTCGAACGTGTCAAGATTCACCTCGAAGTCCTCAAATCACTGAATGAACACTTCCAACATACACCCCGGGTGATCCCACATCACCCCACTTTACATAAGCCTGGCGACACCATATCAACTGCAACTTAGCCTTTCTACCAACACTGATAAGCCTCATACCCAATTCTCACCTTCTATTCATGTACAAAAAGACCTGATTCTAAATCCATATACGGTATCAGTCTCAACCAATTGTATCAACTCATGCCTACACACACAAGGTATGACCACACAACATAACATACCACACATAGGCCCTTAATAATACTTCTGATCACAATAGCTTCCTGAAATCAACCCAACACTGGCAGTTAGCCTCATATCTGATAGAATCTCTGTTTCAAACCTCTGTAACACTAATAATGGTGCAAGAAACACGAAGATCTCATAATTAGACTCCCGAATCACCAAGCCATAACTAACACCACCGGGCACACATCCCGCAAGCTAAAACTCAAGAAGCACCTAACGAAAATGACTGAACATGAAAAGAGAAACACATAAGGGAACTACCAAACAAGCCCACAGGCACAACTCTCTATCAATACTGACCTACAAAAGCAATATAACAAGGAAGAAGTAAAGAATATGAATAAATCACAAGGATACCATCCTGATATAACTTCCACCGCAGTACTCAGCCCGGTTCCAACATATCGAATCACAAAAGATCATGAGGGTCTCTCCCTCAACTCTAAATAACATATCGAATATATATCATACCAATTAAAACCTTCCACTAACTCAACTCTGTCACTAAATCACAACACTCACTGAACTCTCACCCCAGTAGGGTATCAAATCACAGTTCGTAACCAAAGAAAAAAACTCAGGAAAAATCACATCAAGCTTACCATGATGATCAACAAGGACTCACTTCTAGTCTCACCACTCTCAATGATGAATAAAAACAATGATAGATACGAGCTACCAGTCATAGAATCTCCCAACAGGAGAAAACACAAAAATAGGGGTCAAAGCATGAAACTCACTCATAAATGAAACAACAAATAAGGAACTCGTCCCGACTAGCAGAACTATAATGAAAATTCAAATGGTGCCCCTATGTAACAGATCAAACATACATGTATGATAATATCTGGCACAATGGCCTCCAGCCTACTATATGAAATACATCAACGAGTCGGGCCTCCCCCTCTTGGGCGCCCTCTACTCACTTGAATAACTCGCTATGCCACACCTGCCCGAATCATAGAAAAATCTCTCACCATGTGGTTGATATCTCCACACTCAAAGCAACCTCTCTGCAGACATGGCTGTGGAAATTGAGCAGTACAAGTACTCTAAGACCCATGAGCACCTAAAACACTATGGGAAGCCGGAAGTGCAAACTGAACTAGCTGACCCACAAACTTCTACCATGCCGTACCATGCCTCAAAAATAAGGACTAGTAGATCTCTCCGGTCTACGGGGCCTCCTCGCCTCACTGTACTCTCTTTCCTGATCTCGTCCGTCCTCTCGCTCCCGGTCCCACATGCCCCCTAACTGACGAGCAATCCCTGCCACCTGCTGAAATGAAACATATGACTCCAACTCTCGAGCCATGCCGAACTGAATATCATGCCTGAGCCCCTCAATGAATCTTACAAACTCTCCCTCTAACTGTAGCAACCAAGGGACGTGCATATCTAGCCAACTCACTGAATCTGACGACATACTCTAATACTGACATAATGCCCTGACACAACTGCTCAAACTCTGCACGCCATGCATCCTGAAGGGATTGAGGTACAAACTTTCTCAAAACATCTCTGAAAACTAAACCATGTAAGTGAAGTTGCGCCGGCCGGGCTACCCAACTCATATGCTCGTCACCACTAATAAACAGTTCCCTTAAGCTGGAACGTAGTAAAAGCAACCCAGTCGTCTCAACAACATCCATAGCGCGGAGGATTCTATGGCACTCCTCCAGAAAAACCCTGTGCACTCTCTGAAGCCAAACCGCTGAATGTAGGATGATTATATTTATCTTGAACCTTGCAAATCTTAGTTGTCCTTCCTTGGATGTTGCTTATTTGTCCATGATTTGAACTGGAACCACAGGTTGTGTCACCATGACGCCAAGAACCTGACCAACGTGAACCCGCTGCTCTGGAGTGTGGGCAGCGGGAGTCTGGCCTCCTCCTCAAGTCTGCGAAGTAACTGGTGCAACCGGAAATAACCCCGCCTGAGCCAATGTACCAATCATGCTCAAGAACTTTGCTAAAGTTTCTGAAGTCCGGGGGTAACTGCAGGCACCTCTGGTACCTGCCCTCCAACTGGAACTACTGGCAGCTCCCCAACTACTGCTCTGGTAGGTGCCATAGCTGCGGAACGAGCTCCTCGTCGGCCTCTTCCTCTTACCTTAGTGACATCTGCTCCGGGGGTAACATCATCAAGAACCGCAACTCGTGTCCTCACCATTTGTGAAAGAATGTAATGATAAATTTCAAACTTCAAGACCAATGAACTCGCACGATAGAATTAAGGAAGTGAAATTGTCCTAATAGTTCTGTAGCCACTCGAAGATAAGTACAGACGTCTATGTACCGATCCGCAAGACTCTACTAAACTCGTTTATGACTCGTAGCACCTATGAACCTAGGGCTCTGATACCAACTTGTCACGACCCAAATTTCCCTCTGTTGGGTATCGTGATGGCACCTAGTATTAGGGACTAGGTAATCTTAACATTTACTGAATAACAACAATAACAAAGGAAATCTAACAGTCTCGATATAGAAATCTTTACAGAATTTACAATTTCCCAAAAATAGGTAGTACAAGTATAAGTTCTACAGAGTAAACTACATTTCTAACAAAATTGTTTGGAAATGAGTAAAACAATTGAAACAGGGTAAAAAGGTGACTCCGAAGCCTGCGAACGCGGTGGCAGGTTTACCTTGAGTCTTCTCTACAAGGATCCGCACAGCTACTAACGATCAATACTTGGATCTGCACAAAAATGTGCAGAAGTGTAGAATGAGCACACCATAGCAGTGCCTAGTAAGTATCAAGACTAACCTCGGTGAAGTAGTGACGAGGACTAGTTAGGACACCCATTGGTCTAATAACTAAACATGCATAAGTATAGAAATAACGGAAACATAACATCTTTCTAATATCTACACAATTTGGTTAACAACGTAACAACTACAATAAGGAAGAAAAAAACAACAAACAACAATGGTATACCAAAATAATACTCCGAAGGATGGATGGGAACACAGCCCAAATCCGGAAAATCACAATACAGTAAGGGCAAGTAGTAACTCAGCACTGCAATAATTCCCACATCAGGCCTTAGCCAACAACCCCAATAAATTGGTCAAATCTTCAAGTGTAAACTTTCACCCGCAAGTTTATATTGAGTGCTTTAACATATAATCATTTCAAATAGAAAATTTCTTTGAAATATCCTTCCTCCGAATATATATACTTTGCAGAAAGATAATTTTCAAACGTAGTTCCTTCAAGATAAAAGCTTTTCAAATATACTTTTTCCAATAAATGTCCTTCAAACATAGTTTTCTGCAAGATAAATGCTTTTCAAATATACTTTTTCAAACAATAGTCTTTCAAACATAGTCTTCTTCAAGGTAAATGCTTTTGAACTATACTTTACAAATAATATCTTTCAAACATAGTTTCTTCAAGATAAATACTTTTCAAATATTCTTTTCAAATAGGTACATTTTTCAAGTAAATATCCTTCGATTATAGGTCACCATGTAACGCCTAAGCGTAGAAGATTAACAGTTCTGAACACAGGTATATCAACAGGGGATACCCGGATCCCATCCTGTAGTTCAGAATTTGTTATGCAGTACATGGGGATATCCTAGAATACGTCTGTAGTCCCAAAATAAATATGCAATGCTGGGGGATCTCCCGGAATACGTCTGTAGTCCCAAAATAAATATGCAGTACACGGGGGATCTCCCATAATACATATGTAGTCCCCAAAGTAAATATGCAGTGCAGAGGGGATCTCCCAGAGTATGTCCATAGTCCCCAAAGTTAATATGCAGTGCATGGGGGGATCTCCTAGAATACGTCTGTAGTCCCAAAAGTAAATATGCAATGCAATCAACAAGGATAACAACTATAACACGACAAAATACATCGTACATCGCCACAACAGGTACAAAAGCAACATGTGATAAAAATGCAATGTACGATGAGCAAATCAATACAAGAACTTAAATCACAAGAACGGCAGAACTCACTCACAAGGAATAACCACTGAAGAGAAATATCAAGCGTAAATAAAATAGCTTAACCTGGGAGAAACAAGACGTAACGAATCCACAATATTCAAGTCAACAATAAGAAGCCAACACAAGTCAATTAATTCCAAATAAAGGCAAGTCGACTAAGATATAGGTTATCCAAATTCGTTTTAAGGATGAGCAATTACGAGAGATTTTTCAACAATTCAAAAACGGGTAAACCGCAAAAGATAATCATAACTCCAATTAATGCTAAACAATCATAGGGTGAGATAATACTAATTCCAATTAAATAGGTAGTTTATGAAAAATATAGCACGATGGTAGAAGGGTAAAATCTTCAGTTAAGTCAATTAAGATCAAGTAAGCAATAAAGTGAATCTAAAAGCAAGTAATTGTAGTTTAAGCAGGTAGAAATGAAACTAGCAATTAGAAACGCAGTCATAACAAGTACAAGCTCGTACACAGGGAATACAATAACCTAAGAACACTAAAAGGACAACCTCCTACAAATAAGTCTGAGCACGCACTCGTCACCTCGCGTACACAGGCTACAATTAACATAGAAGACTCAAATCCTAAGGGAAAATTCTCCCACACAAGGTTAGGAAAGATACTTACCTTAAAGAAGATAACCCAGTACTCTAAAATGAACTCCTCAAGTGAAAAGATCTCCGGAAAGCTCAAATCTAATCAAAATAACTTCAAAACATAAATAAAACTCATAAGTAATATATTTTTAGGATCATAAATTCTCAATCTTTACAAATATCTAGAAATTGACCCAATAGTTGACCTGGGCCCGCACCTCGGAACTCAAAAAAAGTTACAAAATCCGAACACCCATTCAATTAGGATTCCAAGCATACTAATTTTATCAAATTCTGATTCCAAATTGATGTTCATACCCAATTATTCTCTTTAGAGATATTTTGGATAAAAATCCTCAATTCTTCAATCAAAACATGGATTAATTCAAAGAAAGAACTTCTGTAACCATATTAAAATACAAAATTTATACTTAGATACTGACTCCCATGAACAGACGAGAAGAACTCCGCAAAAATCACCTCAATCGGAGCTTTAGAACTCAAAATATGCTCAAAATACTAAAATGACGCGGTCTGATTTTGTTATACTCATGGATTTTCGCATGTGCGACCAAAATACCCGCACCTGCGCATTTCCAGCTGTCAATTCCGCATTTGCGGACCATGTTGCGCACCTGCGGCTCCGTGGATGCGGACCCAACTTCGCATCTGCGGAACACCAGCACCAACTCTCTTCTCCGACACTAAAATGAGCATAACTTCCTCATACGATATCCAAATTTGACGATTCTTTTTGCTATAGCTCTGTAATTACAATACGGATCTAGTGCTTCAATAAAAACAGAAGTTGGAGCTCATTAGCTTAATGTGGTATCATTTATTCTTGAAGAAACGACGCCAAAACATCAAAAATGAGCGCAACACAACCCGGACATCAACAATTCCCGCAAGTCATATATCACTACCCGAACTTAGTCGAACCTTCGGAAAACCCAAAACAACACCAAAACACCGAATCAACCTCGGATTCAAGCCTAAGAACTTCTAAACTTCCAAAATTCGCCAACGATGCCGAAACTTACCAAACCACGTCTAAATGACCTGAAATTTTTCACACACGTCAAAAATGACACTACGAACCTATTCCATTCTGACACTGATACCTAATTTCCCACTACCGACCAAAATCGCCAAATTTCTTACTTTCTCCAATTCAAGCCTAATTCTACCACGGACCTCCAAATTACATTCCGAACACACTCCTAAGTCTAAAATCACCCAACGAAGCTGCTAACATCATCCAAACCTCATTCAGGAGCTGTTTACACAAAAAGTCAAATTTCGGTCAAATTATCAACCCTTAAGCTTCCAAAACTAGAATCCTTCTTTTAATTCGACTCTGAATCATCTGGTAATTGAATCCAACCATGAACGTAGGTCGATATACATATTTTGAAGCTGCTCAAGGCCTTATGCCACCGAACGGAGCTTAAATTCTCAAAACGACCGGTCGGGTCGTTACACCTAAACACAGCCCCAACACCTGGAGTCAACTGTCATGAGCATTTAAGAAGTAATACAGTCTGATACTAATTCCTTACTACACAAGTCCAGGAAGTACAGTAAAATGACAGAGTAGGAAGGAGAATGGGTTGCTGTGGACGTCGAGCAGCTACCTCACAATATCCGAACAATGCTCCAAATGGGGTAGATCAACTATCGCTCTGCCCCGGTACCTGAATCTGCACACAAGGTGCAGAGAGTAACGTGAGTACGCCAACTCAGTAAGTAACAACCATAACTAAATACTTGAGTACAGTGACGAGCATTTAAAGATCATGTAAAGCTATATCATAAGCAACAATGAAGGTAATTTTTAATCGAGTCAGAAATCTACATTTTGAATATTTCATAAAAACTCCAGTATTCCATTGAAAATCTCATATAAAACATTTGCTCAACGTTTCCATTAGAGGCTCAGTGTAAAGAAAGTGAAAACAATAGTTTTATAAAAAAAATATCAGCCACTCGGGCACAGTGTCACGCACAAACAAAGCCTCTCGGGCAAGCCTCTCAGTCACTCGTGACTCTACTCTCATAACTCAATGCTCACACTCAGCACTCTCACTCATCATGTACCATATAACAACCACTGCGGCGTGCAGTCCGATCCACATATAATACTCGTTGCAGCATTCAGCCCGATCCATAATAGTAACCCGATGCGGCGTGCAGCCTGATCCATAATAGTCGACTACGCTAGGGGCGGGCATTCGGTATTTCGGTTCGGTATTTAAGAATTTCGGTTCGATATTTCGGTATTCGGTTTATCAATTGTGTATACCAAATACCATACCAAATTATTTCGGTACGGTTCGGTATTTATTAATTTTGGTTCGGTACGGTTTCGGTTAAGTACTCGGTTTTATCATTTATTCACGTTAGCTTCCCCATATTTTTTGTATACCAAACGAAAAGAAGACAAATATACATAGAACGCATATACATTATACCACTTATATAATTGAGTAGGACATAGACCAAAATTATTCTATAAATATATAATGGCATCGTTTGAGTATTATACCTTTTATATAATTAATGATGATAATTGAATATATATTATATCAATAATTATTTCTTGCGGAAGTCATTCTTGCGAGAAATTAAGAAACGATTGTGTGAGAATTAAAAGCTTATGCTGTTATGCGTGACTTTAGGAAGACATTGTTGGTGATGCATACGTTACTAATTTAAATGAAAATATGTTGCTGCCATTGGATATAAATATCATTTTCCTGCTAGGATTTTTTATTTAGTTTGAGATCCTGGACAATTTTGAAACTAGCCCAATTAAATTTGGGCTTGGGAGTTGGGCGTCGCTTAGGGCTAGGCACTGGGTGGGTAGTGTGATATAGGTAGGGTCCAAAAAAATATCCTTAAAATTTTGGTATTTCGGTATACCGAAATTTAAAATTATAAAACCGAGAACCGTACCGAAATACCAAAATACCGAATTAGACTGAAATACCAAAAAAACCGAAATCGAAATACCGAATTAATTCGGTCCGGTTCGAAATTTGGTTTTTCGGATTTTATGCCCACCCCTAGACTACGCTCACTGGGGGTGCACAGACTATGGGAGGGGCTCCTACATCCCAAGCACTATATTGTTGCAACGTGTAGCTTGATCCAATATATATATCACGTTGCGGCGTGCAGCCCGATCCACATATCTCGTTGCGGTGTTCAACCCGATCCATATATAGATGTATATAGTGTTGAGGTATGTATCCCGATCTCTAACTATCCTCACAAGTTTGGATCTCGGCCTCACTCAGTCATCCTCACAAGCCACTCGGGCAACTCATCACAAATCACGGGGACTCAGCCCAACTCACCACAAATCACAAGGACTCAGCCCAAATTATCTTTCATTATTCTAAAACAAGGTGATAAATAGTGAACAGGTATAAAGCATAACTGAGTTAATATTTTCTATCAAAATAGTGTTAGGACAGTAGTAAAAATACCCCTGAGGGTCTAAAACGATCGTCACAAGGCCCCAAACATGGCATACAACCCAAGATATGGTTTAAATCTAAAAATACAGAATATCATATGATTTCAAATCAAATACGCGGCTTAATAGTCGCTACGGGACGGACCAAGTCTTAATCCTTACCGGTGCACGCCCACACGCCCGTCACCTAGCATGTGCATCACCTCATTTATCAAACAATAAAAAATACTGGGTTTTCATACCCTCGGGTCTATATTTACAATCGTTACTTACCTCAAACCGACCCAAATACTAATCTGCGATGCCTTTACCCCTCGACTCGGCCTCCGATTGCTCCAAATCTAGCCAAAATCAGATCTACATCATCAATATATGCTAAGGATCAAAGCCCATTCGACAATTATCAAAATTAACAAAAAAATCCAAAATTGGCCAAACCCGACCCCTCGGGCCCACGTCTCAAAATTCGATAAAAACCACACCACAAGAATCCTCATCCTTCCCCAAGTCTATACATACCAAGAACATCAAAATCGTATCTCAAATGGCCCCTCAAATCCCCAATTCAAAGTCTAGAATCTCAAACCCTAATCCCTCAATTTTAACCCTAATCCTCGTAAATTTCATGTTAAATTAGGTAGAAATCATCATAATCGAGTAGTGAGATCAAAATCCTTACCTCAGGGTGTTATCCCATGAATCCCTCTTCAATTTCCTCTTCAAAAGCTCCAAACCATAACACAAATGGTGGGAAAATGGCTAAATTTCGCGGAGGCCACTATTTATATGATCTGCCCAGTGAAAACCGCACCTGCGGACACGCACCCGTGGTCCCAGGTGCGCACCTGCGGGATTTTATTAAAGTCCAACATCCGCATCTGTGCTCCACTTTTCGCTGTGATGACCCAAAAGGTCATCTTATGTAATTTAAGCCTTATCTGTGTTCCGAGGCTCCGAGAGCCTCCGTTAGTCTCACCTCGTTATGCGTGCGCAGCCCGGGCGTGTAGCCGAGAAGCTATTATGTGAAAAGTTGATGAAAATGAGTTTTTGATAATTAATGAATGAATATAGTTGACTTTGGTCAACATTTCGGGTAAAAGGACCCGGATCCGTGATTCGACGGTCCCGGATGGTCCGTAGGAAAATATGGGACTTGGGCATATGCTCGGAAT
>MDKH01013662.1:0-15690 GCA_005239495.1 Nicotiana undulata | reverse complement strand
CGCATATTCGGCCGCATTTCACTCATTAAACTTGACTCATCTTTCTGTTGCGGTATGCGATCTCTGGGTCCGATATGCGATCCGCATGTTGCATATGCGATCGCATTCAGCCATTGCTCCCCTCTTTTCTCTTATTTACTCTCTTTTGCTCAATTTCACTCCAATTTGACCTTAACCACTTCATGGCATCATTTTCCTGCAAATATAGCAATTATACACTAAAAATGACCTCAAGTTATCATTTAACAATACAAAATCTAATGAGAAAAGGCTAAAATGAGTGGTAAAATCACCACTCATCATGTGCCAACTGTCCTGTATGTCACGTGTATATGATGATGTAATAAGAAAGATACGTTACGTTAGTGCTCTGTTGAGTAAGGTACCGGGTGCCCGTCGCGGCCCATCGGTTTGGGTCATGACATTATTATCTGCCTAATACACTGCATGCATAGTAATTATTCGTTTAAACTGCTTAAGGTCAGATATCATGCTTATAAGATATAAAATGTCAATGACCACTCTTTCAATCTGCATAATTGCAACATATTCATTAGATACCATGACCATAGAATTATACTAGCTTATGTTCAACTGATCTCCATCATGTCTATAAGAATTTAATTGGCTAATTCGCTATTGTTATCACAATGCTCACCTAAAAGACATTCCTAAAGGGGTTAAGTATAAAAAATCATTTTCAATCGTTAATCGTTAGAAATCCTGCCTACAGGGTATTACCACTCGCTTTAAAGTGTTAATACTGAACTCTCAAACACCGTTTCATTGCTTAGCCATGCCACTATTAGAAAGCATGCCCATATGATCAAAATGAGTAATTATGAGTATTTCTAATGGTTATCATTGCCAACTACTGCGTAAATCACCTAGAGATCATGTCTATAGGTTTAACCACATATAATCTGCAATTTCAATAATCAGCATACAATACCAAATACCCCTAAACTGTGCAGTTTTTTGGAAATCATGTCTATATGTTTAAAGTGTCACCTTGCATATGAAATTGCATGCACGTTTTAATCCGGGGTCACATAGAAACTATGTCTACAGGGCTTAAGGGCTTTAATTTGCCTCAATTCTAAAACTATCTAATGCCTAATGTGAGAATTTGTTTGCTAATTTTGTTGTCTGAATGTGGAGGCTAACTTGAACCCTTAATTTCCTTTACATGAAGTCCAACATGTTTTGTATGTCGCCTAGTTTTATCATTTTTAGCAGCCTAAGTTAAGTCTAGAACCATCAAAAATAGAGGTCCAAACGCCTCCTGGGCCATAGGCATGGGACGGGTAGTGCATGCATAAGGCACTGTTTAGAAACAACTAGTGCGCTTTAGGTAAAAACATAAGGATAGTAATCGGGTAGCAAGAGATAATAGTATGTGCCCGCTGAATAAACGAGTAACACCTCATATCAAGGGAGTTACGAAATATTATTTATGTTGCACGGGGTGATCCTCTAGGCTAAAAAGCTTAGTACTCCTGTCTTGTATTTAAATCAATTATTTGTGTTTATTCAGGGACTTTTGATAATAAATGCCCAAACTTCTTGTTTTTCTCTCTGTTTATTTGACTAATTCATATAATTTGAGATCGGTCGGGACCCACAGTTGCGGACCTCGAAGAGTGCCTAAAACCTTCTTTTCGAGGAAATTTAAGCCCTTACTCAATCTTTGGTGACGCAAACCGGTTACACCAGAGGTATTTGCAAATAGGTTCCCTAACGCACCTCAAACCCGTTAGGTGGTGACTCTCTCTCTTTTAACGCCCTCCTTAAAAGAGTTGTCACATGTCAAAACCCGATTTTGCTAGAAAAAGGGGCGCGACAGCATGTCGACTTGTCACGGCCCAAATACTACTTCAGGTCGCGATGGCGCCTAACGGCAGGGTTAGGCAAGCTAGCATAAATGTCACTAAGTACTACCCCGTACAATTGATCACGTAACTTAACATTTACCAATTCTAATTAGTTAAGCATAATATACGAAAATGGTAACTCGTCAGTAAATAATAAAGCTATAAAGATGTGTGGGCCAAAAGGCGAGCATACATGTAAATACAGCCCCAAACCCAAAATAAACGCTAAGTGTGTGCCATGAACTAGTGTCACGAGTGTCACGGGAAACTAACTGAATATACAAAAGACAATATGTACAGTTCCATAGTCTGAATATGATAGACGGGAAAACAACATAAGGGAAAACTCCAGGGTGCTGCCAAAGATCGCCAGGAGGAGCAGCTCACCGTGAAGTCAAATCAGCTCTAATCAGTATCTAGCTCTGTTCTGATAACCAGATGCACCAGCCTCAGAACCTGTACAGTCAAGTATAGAAGTGCAGCATGAGTACATAAATAAATATGTACCCAGTGAGTATCCCGTCTAAACTCGAAGAAGTAGTGACGAGAGGTCGACTTGACACTCACTAAGGTCCAATAATGTAATATATGACAAGATATGACGAAAACAGTAGGCAGGTAAGGCAGTATACAACAAGTGCATATCAAATAAAGTAATCCAGAAAAATGAACAGAAATGTACTTTATCCTCCTCTTAATAAATACCTGACTATCCAATTATAAGTGAATCGGAACCAAAAGGTCATACACATACTAGGACAAGACAATCGACCGGAGTCGTAGGGTAGTATATAAAGACTGAATGGTCGTAAAGCTCCCCACGATCGCGAATCATACCTGCGACTCGTGTGCTGACTCGATCATTTCATGTAATAATAAGCTCACCCACGATCACGAATCATACATGCGACTCGTGTGCTGACTCGATATAAAGCTCCCCACGGTCGCGAATCATTCTTGCGACTCGTGTGCTGACTCGATATACAACATATATATATATATATGTACCCAAAACAAGAATGAACTCAGTAGGACTATGCCAATACCATGGATAACTCAACATGGGGTTAAATTGTAACGTTCCACATTTTCATACCATTTCCGAAGTAATAAGTAACTCATAATATATATATATATATATGTACCCAAAACAACAATGAACTAAGTAGGACTATGCCAATACCATGGATAACTCAACTGGGGATTAAATTGTAACGTTCCACATTTTCATACCATTTCCGAAGTAATAGGTAACTCATAATACATCCAAAAATGCATATAGGGAACATAGAGGCATGCTTTTGAATTCTAAAACTACCCGACATAGCATAATAGTCGCCACATACGGACTCTAGTCACTTCGTACACACGTGGTCCCCCACAACAAGTATACACATCAAATAAAGTACCTATGGGGACAATTCCCTCTTACAAGGTTGGAAAGGATACTCACCTCGTGTCGAAACTACCCCTCGTATCAAGGATGCGCCCGAACTCCGAAATATACCCTCGAGGACTCGAAACTAGCCAAATATAGTACACTTACATCAATTCAAGCTTGAAGGAGGAAGATTATCCTATGTTATTCACAATTTCACATTCTTGAAGAAATCACAAATTTCAACCCCGGGCCCGCACGCTCCAATTCCGAAAATTCTTGAAGGAATCACTCACCCATATCCTAAGGATCATTAATATGTGATTTCTAATTGAATTCATGGCATTAAATGGAAAATTCACAAAATCCCCAAGAGCCCTAAAATTAATACCCAATTTCATGATATTTGATAACTTAGTGGAGAATTTAACAAGAAATTGATGTTTGAAACTAGTGTTAAATAGGGAATTTATTTACCTCAAGTACTAGGTTGAAGGACTTCTTGGAAGCTCTCAAATAACACAAGGAAGAATATAGAAATGGAGGAAATAACTTAAATCCCGTATATAAACTACACTGCCAAGATTTCCCTTCACCGCGATCACGATCAGGGGCCCGCGATTGCGAAGGCCAAGTAGTCAGACCTCTGCGAATGCGGAGGAAGTCATATCGCGAAGGTCATGGACCCAACCTTCCGCGATCGTGGAGATTTTCCTGCGAACGCGAAGAGCATTTAGTAGCCCAGCCCAATTCCTTCTCCGCGAATGCGGCGCACCTTACCCGATCGCGAAGAAGGAAACCAGACAGCAAAAATCTAGTTTTTTGAACTTAGCTCCCGGTGGTCCAAAACTCACCCGAGCCCCTCGGGACCCCGTCCAAAGGCATTGGCAAGTCTATATTCATGATAAAGACTCGCTCGAACTTTCAGAACGTGAAAAACAACAACGAAACTCAGAATTTTACACCAAAACCAAATTGAATCAACACATTGAACTTAAGGTTCTAGAATTCATTTCAATGCGCCGAACCGACCTATACTACTCGGAATGACTTCAAATTTTGCAGTAAAGTCATAAATTACATAACGAAACTATTCCCGGTCTCAGAATTCCATTCGGATCTTGATAACATAAAATCACGTTCCAAACCAAATTTCAAACTTAAGAAAATCTTGATTTCCATTTTTGGTGCTGAAATGCTCCCGAGTCATTAAAACCTGTTCCGAATATACGCCCAAGTCCAAAATCATCATACAAAGTTATTGGAGCTTTCAGAACTCAATTTCGAGGTCATTTTCTCAAAATATTGACCGAAGTCAAACTTGGCCAAATAGGCCAACCTTAAGGAACCAAGTGTTCATATAGCACTCTAAACACTCCCAAATCCCGAACCACCCGTCCCCTCGAGTCATAAAGCACGAAAAGCCACTATGGTAAGTTTCATTTAGGGGAACGAGGTCCTAATATGCGAAACGACCGGTCGGGTCGTTACACGACTATGCTGGGGATATTTATTAAGGCTCTTACCATAGTGAACTTGATCTATATGAATTAGTCCTCTTGGATAAATGTGTTTCCTTGTTCTTTATTGTTACATTAATATCCCGCTCCTGTTTTCCCTTTTCATTGCTACGTGCACACCCTTTCCCCCATTTTCCCTTTATTTAAATTCGTATTAATACTCAAATATCTCCTCAATTTGGTTATAACATGCTTTTTCATTTTATTTCTAATCATGCTTGATTGCACTAAATCATTTTTAAAATACTACATCATGTATCTCCCCACCCTTACTCCCTCGCTTACTTTATTACAATTTCCACATTGCGCGAACTAACTTCTTCCTTGTTTTTCTTTCTTTTTACGTCTTTACATTTTCATTTAATACTGCATCTACTATTTTCATCATGAAAAATATTTGACAACGTGTTGTTTTATCTTTGCATAAAGCATGATCCGCATCATATTCCACTCGTGTGTAATTAAAACCATAGCGGCACTTGATGAGTGTTCGTGTTGTTCCTAAAACACCCTTTAAATTTTGAAAGGCTTATTCAAGGTAAAACTAGTCGATCAGCGGTGTAGTTGAAGGTTCCATGCCTTTCCCTATCAAGTTTTTCGCTTGAGGGTAACGATCTAGATTTTTCTAGAAACTCCCACTCTAATATTAACGGTGCATGCATCATGTCCAAACCTAGTATGGGTTAGAACGATGCCCTCGTGATAACCCGCTAAGGCAAACCTTGTCCAAAGTCCGCCGGGCTTTCCTTAATGCCAATGGACACGATCACGATCTATGCATTATTTGGAGAAAACATGCCAATATGTTGATCATTAACATGTAAATAACCAAATCCGAAGGGGAAAAGGGCTAACCTTATTTGTTTTGTAGAAATGAGGCACGGAGTCCCCAGGTTCGGCATGGTTCAAAATATCTCCCCTTTGCTGCTAGATTGGTGGGAAAATCTCTAACCAAGTGACAAAAATCATGTGAAAAGAGTCCCCAGTAATTTACCCTCCTTGCTAGATATTCAGCCAAACAATGTATTAATTGAGGCCGCCACTATGTTTTGGGATGAGAAGAGAGTCGTCTTCCATTTTGGTGACATAGAAATGACTCCCTTTTAGAAGAAATATGAGGCTTCGCTAGGCTCCCATGGGATAGCCCTGGTTTGTTGGTACTGGAAAACAACACTTCTCGAGGTTTCCTGAAAATGATGGGTTTTAGGAAAAATTATGAGTTGGTATGTTTAAAGAAATCTTACATATCATTCGATTTCCTTTATGAGCGTTATAGGCACAATAAGTGATATCGCCTTTATCATGATGAGTTTGTCATCACTTCATTGGGTTGGACTCACCACTGGGATTTCGTATTCAATCTGTTTTTTGGGGACGCTGGTATTTCCAATACAAGGAGAAATAATCCACACTCTCCTAGCTATGGTAACTAAGACCTTTATGGAAGGGACTGAGTGGAAAACTTATAATATTATCCCTATGATTTTTTTTGAGATGTATCGAGCCTTAAACCGTTGCAAAAAGTGATATACGCATTTCGAGGGTTGCAATATGCTGCTGCAAGTATGGTTGTTATAATACCTTCAAGGAATAGAATACCGTCAAGAACTTTCGTGACGACCATAGAACCACATATCCTATCATCGTCCTTAAAGAATGACTTTTATCCTAAACAGGTTTGCACAGTCGGGGAGCTCTGTGAGTTGGGTACATTTCTTCAGCAATCTGACTGATGACAAGGTACTGTTGATACACAATTTTTCCTCAAAACTATTTTCAAGCCTACATATTACTTTTAAGATCACTTTTAATGTGAGTGGTATTTTTCCACAATTTTTCTAATTTTTATGAACTAATTTTCTGTTTATTTAAGTATTTTTGTAGTCAATAATTATTCGTAAATTATGTTATAAATAATTTCAAAAATATTTCCCCGGCTCAATATATCATTTGTAATCCTATTTAATTCTATCAGTATTTAATTATTTCACAAATTAACCAATTAGGCACTATTGAACTATAATTATACAAATTTTGCAACTACAGCCTAATTGTGCATTCATGCTATTTTAATTCGATACTTAATCATTTGTATACTTTTATATTAGCTTATTACCTTAATTTTTATTTATGCAGCATTAGTTTCATTTTTATACAATTATTACCTATTCTTGTTAATTATTTATCTAATTTTAATGGGTACTTAACAATTAGCCATATTTATTTAAATTCTAGCCTAATTCTAACCCAACCCATCAGTTTTTTAACAACCCAATTCCATACCCAGACCAAATCAATTCCATACCCGGCCCAACCCCGGATTTATCTGAGCCGTTGATCAAATTAGATCAACGGCCCAGATTCCACCATCCATAATTAACTAAGACCTACCCCCCCCCCCCCTTCCGACCTCTCATTTTCTCGGTCTCTCATTCCCTCTCTATCTCTCTCTGATTGCCTCTAGAAGCTTCCCTTGCCTCCTTCCTCCGATGAAGCTTGTTCGTCTTCTCCGGCTAGTTCCCTCGCAGGAAACTATGGTCTTCCATCATCTCTTGGTTACTACTTCACCCTACACCGGTCTAATGACACCCTAAGGCCCTCAGGTGAACCTGGAGCAGTTCTACTCCTACCCATGGTCCCTCATGCCATCTTCCAGCCTCCTCCGGCCATCTGAGTAAGATCCATGACTTTTCCGGCTAACGCCGGCGACATCTTTAAGGTTTTTCTTGTTTCTCTGGTTTCTATGAAACCCTAACTCCTGGTATTTTTACAATTTCTTTTAGATCTGTCTTAGATCTGTGTATATCATGAAGCCTTTTACATGTTTTCTTCGAAAACCTTCCTATTCTAAGCGATCTTTCATCTCAAAATTAGGGTTTCATAACCCCTCTTTAAAAAAATGATTTTGCTTATTCTTTAATATCATTCTATGATTCTTTCTATGATTCAATGATTTACTCGGAGTTCTCTTTTCATTTTTGACTTACAATGCTGAAAACCCTAGGTTTTTCCCTAATTCTGAGTCTGTCTTTAACCGATATATTTGTATAAATGCATGAACTCTTATTTCTCATAAATGTTTAAGCTTCCTGTGATTTTACCATGTTTTTGCTTATTAGTGTTCCTGAATATGTTCTCTTTGCTTATATCATGTTCAATGTTACTGCTTTCTCTCTAAGCCTGTGTGATTTTGCTAGTATAGTCACTAGGGTTTCAACTCTCTGATTCCCATTGTTCATTTAAATGTGTGCTAGCCTCGAATCTCTGATTCTATGTGATTCTTTACCTTGCTATGCTTTTTCTTGCCTATTATTTGCCTAATTGATTTTGTCCATGTTCGAATCCCTAACTCTCTGCAACTTTACCTTGTTTGCACCCCTGATTCCTGGAGATTTGAAAAGCCTTATTGATTTCTTATGAGATGTTCTTACTAACTTCCGACTTTATTTTCTTACCTTGTTACATAAATATTAACTGTTCATTGATTACTATTTCCTTAAGTGATATCTTCTGAACCTAGTCTCAATTGTATACTTGAATTGGGGTGAAATTGTTTCCTTATATGTCACAGGCATAAAAACTTTCCTTAATTGTTATTTTACTTACTAGTCATTTGAGTTTAACCCCTTAAATTAAGAGATACCTAATTGCCTGTTGTACTTACACTGTTCTTATATTCCTCTAAGCTATATATGGTCCTTTTCTTATTTAATACTCACTGTGTGAATCACTCCCTTGAATATAGGGATACTTGTACTAATTGGGTACTGATTGATATTCAGTCCCACAATCACTGGTTAATTCTGATTGTTTCCTTATTTTTCATCAAGCTTTCAAACTATATATATACTCTATTCATTCATTATATAGACACACACATACATAGATCAAACTGATCTGTGCACTTTCTCTTTCACAACTTAAGTTTCATACTCTCTCTATCTTCTTTTTTGTGCTACTTGCTATTACTTTAAGTTAGCCGGTTGCAAGCCAAGGCTAACCACTATCCATCTCCTATCTTTGCTTGTATTACTGCTTTCTTCATCATACTGGTATGTTCTGATTTAAGCTTCAGTCATCAAACCAATATGTTTCTATTGATAGTTCAATTCCTTGTATTTTGATATGTTTTTACTTATGGTTTTGTTGTTAAACATGCAATTAGAGTTCTGAATCCCATCTACATGTTTAGTTTCACTTCACCAATGTGTCTCTCTACACTTAGCCTCTGTTCCTTATATGAATCTACATGCCTGTGACTAATATGTTAAGTTCAACCATGATGTCAGTTGTTTGGTTGATGTATTACTCTAATTTGACACTTAGTTATACCCCTGACCTCCCCTGAACCCTTAGGAACCCTTGATTATGGGTCTGTGTGTGATTATGCCTGCTTCACATGCTGTGTATTTGTCCCTCAAACCTCTCACCCTTGTTTGTTACTGCTAGGCCACCCTGGGTCCTTTATGTGATGCTAGCTTTCTTTTTGTTTTGAGTTTGGTGTCTATCAAAAAACCGTTTTCGTCAGTTGAAACTTTGTTCTAAAAAGGCTGATCTTCACTAAGTCCCTCCTCTTTTTAAACTGTTTTCCAATACTGTTTTCACTTAAACATCCCAAACTATGAGCACATCTCACTCTACTCCTAGTTTCTTAAGTCCAGCTCCCTTAGTGTGAGCACTGTCTTGGGGACCATTTGAACTCAGACACAAAAGGTTGGCATTCCCACACTGCACTTACTCCATCTTGGCTGTGAAATCTGGGTGTGAGCAGTGCATGTGATCCTCTGAGGTCCTTAGGAACTCTGATACACCCGGATTATGAAAGGTTATGACATATGGCATTGAGGATATGGAGACTTGGGCCTATTATTGCAGGCTCCCTATAGTTAACTTCTTCTTTTCTTATTTTTAATTATGTAATTCATATTCATAAGTTTGTAATAATTATTTGTAAAAAACGATTCTAGGGTCGGATAGTGAAATTGGGTAGGGATATGCATGCTATAGCCTAAGTGCGGGTAGAAATCATGCTGATAGGTTTACTTTCTTTTATATGTGCGGTAGCAACCATGTTTAGGTACAACATGCCAAGCATGCATGCATTTTGATACCATGACATTACGCTCATTCGCCTGCTTTTCTTTCGGCATATCATCATTCCTTGCCTTCACTTAGAAACCCTGTTCATAGGATCAATAATAACAATAAAACTTCTAGCATGTAATTCTGCCCATGTACTCTTAAATGTAACCTAATTCCTGCCTTAGAACAAATGCGCTAACAAAATTGCGATCCTATCTTACTGTGCTATATACGTACAGGTCCTGCTTTAGGTAAACAACAATTAAAACTATCATTCTTGCTTATCTCGAAACTATGCATCTAGAAATTCTGCATATAACCGTTCTGTATGACACTGCATTAGAAATCATGCCTACGGGATCATACTCATTCCAATCGCACTTAGCCTAAACACATATCTCAAATAGTCTGTACCTTTATATGTGTAATTGTCATGACCCCAAATCCTACCAGGCCGTGATGGCGCCTATCGTGGAACTAGGCTAGCCAACCATCACATTACTACGCTTTTTTTCAATTATAACCGTTCACAATTTAACAATAAGCACGCAACAATAGCATAAATAATGAAATTAATGTATTAGCGTTCCCATATTAGCCTACACAACCTCCCAAGAACTGGAGTCAATAGTCATGAGCATCTAAGAATGAATAAGCCTAATTCTGCTAAAAACTATAATATATGTCTCTGAATCAATTGATAAAAACATAATAAGGAAGGGAAGTGGAGAAGTTGTGGACGCTGGACAGCTACCTCGAATACCCGTGAAATCCGCTAACTACAAGCAAAATCTGCTACTGCTCCAGACTGTCACCTGAATCTGTGCACAGAGGCACAGTGAGTTTTTATGAGTACACCAACTCAGTAGTAATGAAAAGAAATCACAGTCTGAGAAATATAAAGCACACAAACAGATACACTATTTCACATCAACCAGTAAAACATCAAGTCACCAAGTAGTATTCAGCAATTTCATAAGTTCGAAATCAGTTTCCAGAAAACCTTTGAGAACAAGTAAATATCGATATACCTCAGTGAAATCCTCAATAAAGTCAGTTTGAAAACGGAGTAAATCATAGTTCGAAACATAGTAAAATCATCATGAAACTGCCCCTCAGGCCAAAATCATTTCTCGGAAAAGATGTCCTCAGGCATTCCCTCAATCACTCAGTATCAGCCCCGCGGGCAATCATCATCACTCAGTCGGTACCGGCGCTCACTGGGTGTGTGTTACAGACTCTGGGGGGGCTCCTACAGCCCAAGCGCAATAATAACATAAGTCCTGGAAGTCTTCTCACCTCTCTCATAAGGCCTGGAAGCCTCATCACCTCTCCGACGCTCACTGGAAATGGGCTCAGACTCTGAAGGGGCTTCTACAGCCCAAGCGTAAAAAAAACATAAAGCCTGGAAGCCTTCTCACCTCTCTCATACGGCCTGGAAGCCTCCTCACATTACTTATAAGGCCTGGAAGCCTCCTCACCTCTCTCATAAGGACTGGAAGCCACCTCAAAATATGGGCATGAAGGCCTCACTCAGTCAGACACTCTCAAATTGCCCTTAGGCCATAAACATACCGGGTTCTCGACCCAAAACAACGTTTCATTTTTCAATAAATAGTATCAAAATACTCTGAGTGTCAAAACATTTTATCAGGAAAAGACTGAGTGTAATTCACAACATATCAACTGAGTAAACATAGTAAAATAGTCCCCCAAGGGGTAAACAGATCGTCACTAGGCCCTAAACACGGCTTACAGCCCAAAACATATCATAATATATAAATACTAATTAAGCAAAGGCTTAAAATCGGTTTCGAAACATAATAGTTTCCTAAGTAGGGAATATATTTCCCAAGTTTCAATCTTTGTATTTCAAAACCCGTGAAGGGTGCATAGTATGGGGTTTCATACCCTCAGGACAGGATTTCAAGACATTACTTACCTCAAAACTAGCCCGGAACTATTCCACGACACGCTTGCTTCGCGAATCAACCTCTGAAGGCTCCAAATCTACCAAGTTCAGATTTTTATCATCAATATGTGCTTGAGGAACAATTTCAAATCGAAAGATATCAAATTAAACTCAAAAATCCGAAACCGGTCAAAACCCGACCCCTGGGACCGCGTCCCGAAACTCAAAATTTTTTATAAATAAGTGTTCTTCGTTCTTTCACGAGTCCATACATATTAAGAACACCAAAATCGGAGTTCGTTTGACTCCTCAATCGACCCTTTAAAGTCTCATAATCTCAAGCCCTAAAACCCAATTTTTCTACTGATATTCCATAAAATTACACTGGTTTTATGATCTATAATCATCCATAATCGACTTTTAATGATCAAAATACTTAACTCTATGAAGAACAAGGATTTCCCTCTTCAAATCGCCCCCAAGAACTCCTTTCCGTACAACAATGGTGAAAAAGAGGGTTTAAGTCGCAGAGGAAATATTTAAATACTGCCCACTTACTAATGCACTGCGATCCCGGAAACAAGGTCGCGATCGCGAAGAACAAATTTCCATCTGCCCCAAAACACTTTTTGCAATCGCAAACATAGCCTCGCGATCGCAGAGCTTCTATTCCTTAATGAACGCGATCGCAGACATGCTTCACGCGACCGCACAGCTCAGCATGCCCGCATTCTGCGATCGCGGACCTTTTTACGCAATCGCATAGACCAAACTGACCTGCCTCGAACCTTACTCTACGCGATCGCAGCCCTATCCTTGTGATCGCGATGAACAAATTCCTGTTGCACTGACACCAGAAAACCAGCATTTTTCCTAAGTCCAAAAGTGACCACCCGAAACCAACCCCGAGCCCCTCGGGACCCCAACCAAACTTACCAACATATTCCATAACATCATTCAAACTTATTTGCACTCCCAAAATACCAAATCTAACATCAAAACAGCAAATTCACATCAGATTCAAGTCTAAGAACTTTGATATTTCTAAAGTCCACCAATGATGCCGAAACTATCCAAATCAACTCCGATTGACCTGAAAGTTTTCAGACAAGTCCAAAATGACATTACGAACATGTTCTGCATGTCGAAATTCCATTCCGACCCCGATAGCCTATTTTCCACTATCGACCAGAAATCGCCAAAAACTAACTTTCGCCAATTCAAGCCTAATTCTACACTGGGTATCGTAAAAAAATTCCGGACACACTCCTAAGTCCCAAATCACCTAACAAAGCTATTCGAGCCATAAAATTCGCATTCTGAGGTCGTTTACCAATGAGTCAACTCTTAGTTGACTTTTCTCATTCTAAGGCAATTTTTAAAGACAAAGTAACTGAATTCTCATTTAACCATCCCGATTTCAAACCTATCAACTCTAACACATCAATAACTGAGTAATCAACCTATAACAAGTCAATAATAGTAATTAAAATGCAGGTTCTACGGAACAACAGACCGGATCGTTACATTCTCCCTCTCTTAAACAAACGTTCATCCTCGAACGTGCCCAGAGTTGTTCCAAACACCACCAAAAATGTTGTGTAACCTACCATGCACATATTCGGGGATGATTCCACGTCACCCTGAACCATATAGGTCCGATAGCACCACACAGATGCAATTTCGAAATCCAATCTCGACCCATACACCTTAGAACTACATTTTCACTTCTAAATCAATTTACAATTTCAAAATCCCACAACTATAACTGAATAAATCTGAGCACACTGTAACAAGTCATATCCGCAACCCAAGATGAAATACCATGATACACTACACAACTCAATCACTCGTGTCGATAACTCCTAATCCTAGTCGCTGCTCATAACAACCCAACACCGGTAAATAACCTCTTATCAACAAAGCCTTGCGTTAACACTTTCATATGGTGCCGATGATGAAAGGAACACGCAGAATCTAGTAACCATTCGTCTGATCAGCATCAATACCACTATACCATCTAGAGCCATAACTTGTGCAACTCGTGCACTCAATAGTAATACCCCAAAAGCTCAATTTATAAAATAAAGAAGACTCACACGAGAGGACTATCCTGCCATTAACAAGTACCATCTGAACACCATGCTAAGAGACTGGCACACATCGTAAGATCAAGGCACACGAATCTGACACTAAGGGTCATACCTCTACATAACTCCTCTACAATGCGTGATCCTATCCAAATGTTGTTCCACCTGAAATACTTAAGCCACCTTGCTCAAAATCAATATTCATGCGCCATTCGACATCAAGTACTCAAAGTGCGTTGCCCTAACCACGGGGAAATCGGACGATACCATGCCACACAACCTAGAAGAACATAACCAACACGTCTCAGTCCCACAACACCCAATTACTTTCCTTACTCAGATCTCGCTATACTGCCCAGATAGAACTATATATTATGCACATATATAAACAATGATCACAACTCCTCGAAACACCGAAAGGTAACTCATAGATCACTCCAAAACACGAATAAGCTTAGTGACATTCAGATAGTACATCCCTCAACAATAGCAATTCGGAGTCAGCAATTTCGACTCGGTGCAGACCACACACCCATACTGTCCTACCAATAACTCTAAGTCAACTCTAGTCACCCACAACAGGTAGATAACTCTGAAAACGTTCATAATGACTGAATAATGACATATACTAACACCTAACTAGCTTTTCTCGCATCCTTGTAGTTCACAACTACAAAATAATATGTTCATGAAAACTCCCAGTCTCAAAATCCATGAGGCGCACCAATTACCATATCTGATCCCAATTCCACCACTCAAATATATAACACGCCCCTAATACTTTATCATTCCACAAGGGATACCCCCATAATTCCTCTGTAACACCAAGCAACCTTGAATATCAGCAGTCGATCCAACAAGAGAGCGACGTAACACCAATGAAGCATCCTTAACTCAAAAACCTTGCCCCTTCTGAACGTGTGCCCTCATCAAGCCACCCAATTAGTATATCATCTACCTAGTCATCTGAGACCGCCAGTGCTGACCTTCCTTCTTGAACTGAATTGTGACCTCACATATGCCAATCTCTATTATACACAAAATACCGCATACGCTATGCAATCCTATGATAAATATAAGAACTTCATGCTCTCTTCCTAGCCACAAACAACTACGTACCCCACTAGCCAAGAACTTTCCATTAATCCCATTTAGAATCAAAATCACTATACATCACATGGCCCTCACGCCAATAGAAATATACATCTCCAACTGTGGTAGAAATCATCAAGAACTCCCAAATCACATTTGTACAACACCAACCCGTCAGGACTGAATCCTTATAACTTAACCAAGCTACGCATGCCACCAAATTCCAAGAGAATTTCTAAGAAACACATGTAACAACTCATTACCTTTGTAAACACCCAAAGAACTAACCATATCCCTTATCATGCTGATCCGACGTACTACCAAGTTGTCCTATTTATCCAAGTTCCTTCTAACTTACCTTCGAATTGATACTTCTTCTTGCCATAATACCGAAATTCTCAATCACGACTCACCACTCAAAACTCGAGCATAAAAATATACCGTCTAAGCTCATAAGCCGCTGAATACTCCATCAATTATCCCCAAATGCACCACATTAGAAATACTTACCCTAACGAGACTTCCTGTGAATTTAAAGTCATTACCTTCACTTTCCTAATACTGATGGATATAATCCATGATAATTGATGTGCCGGAGAATTTCGGCATATTTAATACCATATTTCTCAGACTAGGGCTCGTTTCAAGAGCATTTGCTCTTATTAATCATAGAATTTTAGTATTTTGCAGTACACAAGGTGTAAACACTCAAGACCATGCAAAAGGAAGTTAAAAGAAGAGA
>ML271717.1:45379-123380 GCA_005239495.1 Nicotiana undulata | reverse complement strand
TAAAGTGTTTCGTTATTTCTGTTAAGATTTTTAAAGGTATTTTCTTTGCTATTGTCGAATTGGTTTGCAAAATTTAGATTATTTGTGCACACGCTTGTCTAGCGGGTTCTACGTTAGACGCAGTCACGTCCTGAAGGGTGGGATTTTGGGTCGTGACAATTACACACTTAAGTGCTCAGAATTAGTTGAAGGAATTTTCCTTTTCTAGTAGCCAACAATCAACCTCCCCTTTTAGTCACACACATTTCATACTAGGTCAAGAAAATCCTCCCCTACGTCGTAGGGATCCGCGACTAGACGAGCTTCATCAAGAAGTTCAGACGGGCTCTTCCTTTGACAGGTAACTTCTTCTATTTGCCTGTGGTCATTTCATATTTTGTTATACGCCGATTTTTTTTGCTAACTTCAATGTTTGTTTCTTTCCCATGCAGGGGGTCTTCTCGAAGGAGCTAGCATCGGTGCCATCCTTTCGGAGGAAGGCTGTTGCACCTTCGACTTCTGCCCATAATGCGACTACCTCCCCTTCTTTTCCGACCCCTCCCTCGGCTACCGCAGTCCAAGAACCTGCCTCTGTACCGTCTGTTGCTTCCATTTCTCAACTCTTTTCACTAATTGATGAGTACGAAGATATCTCTTCTGAGAGGGTAGTCTAATGCCTCGTAAGAGGAGAGCCGTGGATGCGGGAGGAGAACGGCCAATAGTCGTCGACTTGGAAGAAGGCGACTTCATTCTTCGAGAGATGGTCGCGGTGCATGTTAGAGAGAGAACTGGGTGGACTCGAACGCCCCGCACTTGGAGGAGATGAACGTGAGTGTATTTATGCATCCCGCAGGGGAGACGGTCGAAGACGAGATGCTTGGAGACGGCCTCGCACTTCTGAGGCAAGAGGAGGCTTCGTATTCTAGGGTTGCAGTAGATGTCTCCTCTTCTGGTGATGGCAGAGAGAAGGTAGTTCCTGAAGAGGACCCCGGGTCTGACTCCAATATGGATCTGGATGAGTTGAGTATGATCAACGAGGGACTTACTCACCTCGAGGTGAGGTTGGAAGGGGGATCCAGAACTATTATGATCCCAATGGATCGTAACCTACTTGTAAATACCGAGGGAGTAGTCCCTTCCCTCGATCCTCTTTGTTATGAGGTTAAGGGTACGGCCTTCGAGATGATAAACGACAACACTTTGTCGAATACTATTTTCGGTATCGCTCTTGGGTAAGTACGACTATCATCTGTTCTTTTCCTTATGCTTTAGTTTCTTTGTAAATTCTAACTCATGTTTTTGTTATGTAGACGATTATTCTAGAGATTGAGAGTGCTAGACAGGAGAGGGGATGTAAAGAAATTTACTAGAAGCTGAAAGACAAGTATACAACGTGCCTTAGAAAGTATCGGGAGCTCCGGTGTAGGCTTCATGAAGGCGGCGATGTGCGGGTCCTGGGAGGACTTATAGAAGAGGGACGAGATGCTGATGCAGGTTGTGGAGAAACATAGCGTCCTTGAAGGGACGTTGAGTAGCAAAGAGGAGGAGCTTGATCTTAGCAGGGGCACCGAGGCCTAATGCATCAATCTCCAAGCCCAAGTAGTCCAACTGCGAGGCCAACTTGAATACTACCAGTTCAAGGCGGAGGCTCTCAATGGTAAGGTCGCCAAGAAGCAGGAGGAGCTTGATAAGGCGGAGTCTGCTTGGTAGGGTGGAGTTCCTTGAATTGGCGAACCGCCCTTCGTTCTGAGCGAGAAAATGACATGTCGACGGAGAGGGCTAAAGAAGAACGGCTAGATGAAAGGATTGGAGAGTTGGCTAAAGAGACCTCCGCTCTTAATGATCGAGTTGCTACTCTGGAGGCCGAGAAGGCCAAACCTCTTGCACAACCTTCTTCATCTATGGATTCTGGCTTCCCCAACGTCCCATGTGAGCTTTATGAAGCATGGATTCATGTTGAGGTCCGACTGGATGTTCTTCGTGAGTTGCATGTGGAAGGCTCCATTCTGCCGCAAACTTTGAGATTTCTTGGGTCAAGGCTCGCGAGGCTTGGGTTGCTTGTCGCTATGACCCGGCTACGCCTCGCCCTGGCGAAGAAGATGAGAACAGGGAGGATTCTATAGATCACCTTGAGTATGAGGCCCAGTACGATTCTATTTACCCTCCGGGAGAGGATGGAGAAGGTGCGGAAGATCGGGGTGGTGGCGGCATTGAAGAACAAACCAGTGAGGATGTTGTGGGTCGTGATAGAGATGGTCAGTAGTAGTTTGTTTTTTATAATTTTGTGTATTTTTTTTGGCGTCTTCAAGAGCCTTTGTAAGAAACCTTTGTCTATAAATATCAAAGTTGGTTTTTGCTTTCATTTGTGCCTTTCTTATTTGCCATGATTTGTTCCTGTACTTTGCGTGTTTTTGCTCCTTCATACTTTTTTTGTCGTCCTTTAATTGGCCGTAGCCTTTGGGTTGAATAGCTACGAGTTTAATCACTTTTTTGTCCCTATAGATCGAGTATGTCTGAGGATCGATCAATTAAGTTTGAACGAGGGTCGATAGATGTCATTTGAACTTGGGCGAATTTTAACCTCTTGTTAAATCGCGACCGAGGGTCGGTAGGTGTTGTTCGACCTTGATCGAATTTTAACCTTTTGTTAAATGTAGGTGTTGTTCGAGCTGGGTTGAACTTAACCTTTTGTTAAGTTCTGACCGTGAGCTGATATGTGTTGTTCGAGCTAGGTCGAACTTAACCTTTTGTTAAGGTGTGATCGAGGAACGATATGTGTTATTTGAGTTGGGTCGAACTTAACCTTTTGTGGTCGAGGTCCTATAGGTGTTGTTCGAGTTGGGTCGAACTTAACCTTTCGTTAAGGTGCAGCCGAGGGCCGATAAGTGTTGTTCGAGTCGGGTCGAACTCGACCTTTTATTGAGGTGTGGCCGAGGGATGATAGGTTTTGTTCGAGCTAGATTGAACTTAACCTTTTGTTAAGGCGGTTTTGATAAATGAAGGTTTTATTACTTTGCCGTTGTTGCTCTGATTACATGATTAGAGAAAGTTACAAACTTTGGGCATTGGCTAGCGTTCCAGTCCCAGTCTATCTAATCCCTTCATTGTTCGACTTGGAGAGTATTGAGGAGTCGGGCAATGAAAGAGAAAGCAATCCCTCCTTCGCATTCTTCGACTCGCAATGTCTCTTTCGTCGCCTCGTTAAAAACCTCCTTGAAAAAACCCTAATGGGACAAAACTCAAGTGAGCGAAAAAGTGTACGACTTAGGGACATTTCTTCCTTTTAGAAGTTGAAGTATTTGAGGTGGATGATGTTCTATTTGTTTGGTAATTGTTTTCCTTCCATTGTCTCTAGTTGGAACGAACCTTTGATTGCTTTGGCAGTAATTTTGTATAGCCATCCCAATTTGTTCCCACTTTGCCTTCTTTGAGTACGTAGTCACCGACTTTGAGCAATCGGACCTTTTCTTTCTCGTTGTAGTATCGTTATGCTAGTTGCTTTTAGGCGACCATCCTTATGTACGCCATATCTCTTGGTTCGTCGATCTCGTCGAGTTCTTGCTTTCTACTTTTGTCGTTAATAGTACCGCTTTCGTGGGAGTACCTTAGGCTTGGTTCTCCGACTTTCGACCGGTATGACTGCTTTAGTTCCTTAGACCAAAGAGTAGGGTGTCTCTCATGTGCTTGTTTTCGGGGTGGTTTTATACGCCCATAATACTTCTGGGAGTAGTTTCGGCCATAGTCCATTGTCGTCTTTCGAGATTTTTTTCATGATGTTTTATATGGACTTGTTAGAGGATTATGTCTGCCTGTTACCCGCTAGTTGATATGGGTTTGAAATTATCCTCTTAATATGTCATTTCTCGAAGAATTCGGCGGTTTCCTTCCCGTTAACTAGGGTCCGTTGTCGCAGCTGATCTCTTTGGGTAGGCCGAATCAGCAGATGATGTTTATCCATATAAAGGTGATTACTTCTTGTTCGCATATTTGGGTGAATACTCCTACTTCCACCCAATAAGAGAAACAATCAGTTAAAACTAAAAGAAATTGTACATTATCTAGCAATGTTGGGAGGGGGCCCACGATGTCCATTCCCCACTTGATGAACAACCATAGAGAGGTAACTGAGTCGAGATGCTCGCCTGCTTGGTGAATTATCGGGGCATATTTCTGACATTGTTCGCACAAATTTTGAGGCGTCGTTTTTCATGGTGGGCCAGTAGTATCCTGTCCGTATGATACACCTAACGAGCGCTTGATCGCCAGAATGAGCGCCACAATAGCCCTTACGGATTTCTTCGAGGACACACTGGGTTTGGTTTGGGCCCAAACATTTTGCCAGAGGGCCGTTGTATGTCCTTTTGTATAGGTCATTGTGGAGGAGGTTGTATCTGGATGGTTGCGTTCTTAGTTTTTGGGCTTCTTTTTTGTCGTTTGGGAGTGTGCCGTCATGAAAGTAGGTGACAATACGATACCAATCCAAAGTTAAACTTACAGATCTTACCTCGATTTGGTCGAGCGACGAGTTGAGGAGGTGGACTACATTTTTATTCCCGGTAGTGATGCTTTTGGTAGCTGCGGCCAATTTGGTGAGACCATCCGCTTCAACATTTTGTGCACGCGGGATCTGGTTTAGCTAGCATTCGTCGATCTTGGGCAGCATCTTGCAGATCTCGGTCTGATATTATTACAACCTTTGTTATTTGATTTGGAAAGTCTCTATGACTTAGTTGACTACGAGCTGGGAATCACAACAGAGCTTTAACCGCTTAGCCCCATACTGTAGAGCTAGTCTCAATCATGCAATTACGGCCTCATACTCGGCCTCGTTGTTAGTCATATTTGGACATCATATGGACTAGAGAATTACTTCGCCGATAAGGACCTCGAGTACGAGTCCTAGTCCAGATCCGGAAGTGTTGGATGCGTTGTCGGTGTATAGGACAGAGAGGTCTTGTGTTTGGAAAGAATCTTGGACGACTTCCTTCTGAACCTCAGGCATTATCTTTGCGCTGAAGCCGAGGACGAACTTGGCGAGGACTTGCGACTATAACGTTGTTCGCGGTTGATATGTGATATCGTGATCGCTTAGCTCGATGGCCCACTTGGACAACCTCCCCGATAATTCAGGTTTACATAAAATGCCTCTCAAAGGAAAGGTGGTTATGACCGAGATAGGGTGGCACTTGAAATAGGGTCTAAGATTTCGTGAAACTATGACTAGCGCCAGGGCCAGTTAATCGAGGTGTGGGTACCTCGTCTAGGCGTCGACGAGTGTTTTGCTTATGTAATAAATGGGAGATTGCATACCTTTGTTTTCTCGGATCAGACTGCACTTACTTCCACTTTGGATACGGCCAAATAGACGAGGAGATGTTTCTCGGGTTCGGGCTTTGATAAAAAAGGTGATGATGACAGATACACCTTTAGCTCTCGTAGAGCTTGTACGCATTCAGGCGTCCACGCAAGGTCTTTGTCCTTTTTTAGTACGCTGAAAAATCTATGACATCTGTCGGACGACCACAAGATAATTCTTGATAGCACGGAGATACGACCAGTCTACCTTTGGACTTGTTTCTTAGTAGTCGGTTGCTCTGGTATCCCTTCTATAGCTTTGATTTGGTCTGGGTTGACCTCGATCCCCCGGTATGTCACTAAGAAGCCCAAAAACTTCCCCAAGGCTACGCCAAACATGCATTTTTCTAGGTTTAGTTTCATTATGTACCGTCGTAGTATGTCGAAAGCTTCCTTCAAATGGTCGATATGGTTCTCCGCCTTTACGGATTTGACCAGCATGTCATCAACATATACCTCCATGGTCTTGCCGAGCTGATCTTTGAACATTTACGTGACTAATCTTGGATAGGTTGCTCCTGCGTTCTTCAACCTGAATGACATGACTCTATAACAATATGTTCCTTGGTGGGTGATGAATGTGTTTTTCTCCTGGTCTTCTTTTTCCATAAGTATCTAGTTATAGCCCGAGTATGCGTCCAAAAGCTCAACAGCTCGTGCCCGGCCGTCGCGCCGATGAGTTGGTCGATATGCGGTAATGGGAACGAATCCTTCGGGCATGCTTTGTTCAAGTCACATTGGGGTATTTCGACTCCCTGATGGAACCATTTTCAAATAGCTTCTCCAATTACTCGTGAACGTAATCATTGATGACGGGGTTGAATTTTTGTTTGACCTGCCTTACTGGGGGGGTAAAATGATCGATGTTTGATTTGTGCGTGGCAATCTCCTTGGGGATGCCCGACATATATACATGGCTCAAGCAAAACAAATCTGTATTCGTTATTAAAAATAGACTAAATTTACCTGGTTCTCGAAGTTTGCAACCGATGTATGCCTTTTTGCTGGAGTCGTTGGGGTCTAATTGAATGCGGTCGAGGTCTTCTATAGTTGAGTCTGCGCTTCAACCGTTTCAGGATCCGTGATGATGTCCCTGGTCTCCTCTTGCGTTGACCTCAACTATGTTGATTTCTATGCCTCTGTTTCCTTGTCTTTCTTCTGTTGGGTTGTCATGTTGTCTTAGGTGATGCGGTAGCATTCCCGGAACGTGCGTTGTTCTCCCTGTATGTTGAATATCCCCCAAGGTATTGGGAATTTGATTACTTGGTACAAGCTGGAGGGGAAAACTCTCACGGGATGTATCCATGGTCTTCCTATTATGGCATGCAATGGTCTGGTCCATGATGTGGAACGTTGTCTCCAGAGTTATGTCGCCGACCAAGACGGGGAGTGTAATTTCACCCGATGTTTTTTCAACTACATTATTAAAACTGATTAGTGTGATGCAGCGTGGCACTTTCTTGTCCTCGAGTATCATCTGGGTGAGGACTCGGGGGTGGATAATGCACTCTCCATTTCCATCGTCTACCATGATACGTTTCATATTAGTATCTAAAATTCGCAAAGGGCGAGAGCATCATTTTGAGGAAAAGTCAAAATGTTGGCATTTGACTCGTCGAAGATGATACTTTATTTGATCCCGTCATACTGTTCGTGGGTAATAGATCTTTTGAGATTATGAGTGGAAGTGAATTTAACGTTGTTGATGGAGGCATCGTCGCTACCGCCGATGATCATGTTTATAGTGCGAGCTGGTGATGGCGGGCCTTGGCGTTCACGACCTCTAGCGAAGTTGTTTCTCCCCTTGTCGCTCAGCAGCTCTTTGAGGTGTCCCTGTTGTAACATGTTCACAACCTCTTGCTTGAGGGAAATGCAGTTTTCTGTCTTGTGTCCGCGTTCCTGGTGGAATTCGTAGAGGGCGTCAGATTTTCTGGTGCTCGGGTCGGACCTCATCTTTGGCGGCCACTTCACCTTCGTTGCGAGTTTTTCCAGGGCATAGCCTATTTCTATATGTGACACACAAAAATTATGAGCAGACAGTAAGGGTGAATACTTCTCTCGTTCCAGTAAGTCCCCATCCTCCGCCTAGATGGGCCTTCATCATAGCGGAAAGAAGGTAGGCGAGCGCCCTGACGTATGGTTGATGTCGTTCACTATTGGGTCGCAAGATCGGATGACCCCTCCTTATGTTATCTCTTCATTCTTTCCTGGGCTCGGCTTGTATCGAGACGAGCTGTCGAGTTGGTCCATTGAGGTCATCATCATCTGTTCAGACTTTGGCACAGTAAGCATTGTGGATTTCATCCCAAGTGTTTGGAGGTTACTTCATCAACCAACTCAGCAATTTTCTGGTCGTTCTTGAACCGTCTCTACTCAACCCATTCTGAAAGGACATTACTCGCATCCCTTCGGACACGTTCAATAGGGTCATCATTACCCTGTTGAATCGGGCGAGGAAGTCCCTTAATCCCTCTCCCAAGGACTGCTTGATGGGGAGGATGTCATTTACTCTTGTTTCGGCTTTCTTGGCCCCCACATGTGCCATTACGAACTTATCGGCCATTTTATCGAAGGTTTCTATGGAGAGGGTTGGTAGCTATGAGTACCATGTTATCGCCCCTCCCGTAAGGGTTTTGCTAAATTTCTTCAGCAAAATAGAGGACACTTGTTCCTCAGTGAGATTGTTGCATTTCACGGCGGACATAATGAGTCACGTGATCTTCGGGGTTAGTCGTTTCTTCGTATATCTTGAGACACGACGACATTTTGAAGGTTTTTGGTATGGCATGCGATATTGCTTTCTCGCTACACGGTTGCTCTACTAATCTACCAGCGTCCCTATTTGGAAATAGATTAGGGGCGCCCGGTATGTTGTCGACTCATTCTTGGTGTTCTTTCATTTGATGTATGAGCGCTTTATTTTCATTCTCCATTTCTTCCATTCTCTTTAGAACGGTCGTAAGGACATATTCACCTGCATTGTTAGTAACATTGTGAGTTATACTTGGTGTGGGTGGGTCTGTTTGATCACCTTGATCGTCTACCTGTGCACTGTATGGGTTCTTACGGTCTTTGTGGTTGTGCATGGAGCAGGTTTGTTGAGCACGCTTGCTAGTGGAGGCCCCTTTTTCATTTGGTTTTGTTATGCTGAAATAGGGGAGAAGATCTATCGTTGTTGGGGGAGGCAGTGGATGTCACGTCATCGCCTAGCGTATCACAGCTCTCGTTGATAGCGTTCATGAGATTGCTAGGGAAGTCACCTGTTACTTTAGTCTTATCTCCTTGGTTACCTGCCATGTAGGTTTCCCTACGTGTAGAGAAATAGAAAGATCATGTGGTTTGTTAGGTTAGTGACTCACGTGAGTTCTAGATCTAAAGGAAATTAAAAAATTAGCTAAAAGGTCCCCACATACGGCGCCAAACTGTTTGACCCAAATATTTAGATCTAGGCTCAACCAATTAGATTTAAGTAAAATAGAGTCAATCTTAACTAATAATAATATCCAAAAGACAAGATTATTGATTTATGGTAGATGATATATATTATAGGTCGGATGACTGTGAACAATAATAACAGTGTAGAATGATCCAAGAGGGTGGAAGATAACATTAAATAATAATAAATAGGGATGACTGACATTTAAGTAAATAAAAATGTGCGAGTCACCCGAAAAAGGGTGGGATCTGTGGATATTCTCTCTGATAATAATGAATGATTGATGAGACTTAGAACACTCAGATTGTTCTTGAATCAAGTGGAAAAGTTAGACAAGAATCTTGGTAAAAAGGTTATTTTCGTAGCTAGTAATATGACCAGATTCTCTCTATAAAGCAATGTGTTTTCTTACAAATGAATATCTCACGTCCCCTATCATTATGTCTCTTTTTATTTATAAGGAAAATATTCCTAAAAACCCTAATAGAACAGGTACTGAGAATATCGACTAAAATATTCTCTTTTGTGTCATATCCTAAAACTAGTCGTTATAACTTTGTCTAAGATGCTCGACCTCTACCTTGATCTACGATGACTTCTCAATCTTGATCCTTGCTGACTCTTCGACCGCACCCTTCATCGCTTCAGGAACCACTTCGACCTTGGGCGGGTCTTTATTGAAGTCGTACGGATGACACATGGCAGTCTGTGAATGCCTCCTTAATGTTAACATGGTTTGATCATATTAGAGATAATTTTTGACCCATACATTAACCATTTGGGAATGAAGTGTTAATCACTTCCGAGAAAATTTATCCTCCAAATTCTGGCACTCAAAATTTTGATGACCTGCCAAGTGACGTTTACCATTTGGTCGCTTCAGTTAAAAGCATTAAATCTGGAAACTATGTAAAAATAAAAATAAAAAGAAATAAACTATTAGCTCCAAACTATGGAGCTAAGACCCGGGTTAGGATAGTGGGAGGAGACTCTGAGCATTTTTCAGTTGTTATGGGGTTGCACTAAAGATCTGCGCTCAACCCGTTCTAATTTGCCCTGGTGATGGACGCACTGACACACAATATTCAAGGGGAGGTGCCATAGTGTATGTTATTTGCTGACGATATAGATCTGATTGATGAGACGCGAGGCGATGTTAACGAGAGGCTAGAGGTTTGGAGACAAGTGAGGCGACGTTAACGAGAGGCTAGAGGTTTGGAGACAGGCCCTTGAGTCTAAGGATTTTAAGTTAAGCAGGACAAAGACGGAATACCTGGAGTGCAAGTTCAGCGCCGAGTCAAGGGAAGCATGGACGTGAGGCTTAAATCACAGGTCCTCCTTAAGAGAGGCAGTTTCAAGTACCTAGAGTCGGTTATCCAGAGGGATGGGGAGATCGACGAGGATGTCGCGCACCATATAGGGGTGGGGTGGATGAAATGGAGGTTAGCATATGTAGTCATGTGTGACAAGAAAGTGCCAATGTTGCTCAAAGGAAAGTTTTAATAGAGCGGTTGTTATATCAGCCATGTTGTATGGGGCAGAATATTGGCCAGTTAAGAGTTCACATATCCAGAAGATGAAAGTAGCAGAAATGAGGATGTTGATGTGGATGTGCGGGCACACTAGAATAAGATTAGGAATAAAGCTATTCGGGAGAAGGTGGGCGTGGCTCCTATAGATGACAAGATGTGGGAAGTGAGGATCATATGGTTCAGGAATATGCGGAGGAGGAGCTCAAATGCCCCGATAAGGAGGTGTGGGCGATTGGCTTTGGCAGGTGCGAGACAAGGTAGAGGGAGGCGTAAGAAGTATTGGGGAGAGGTTATCGGGAACATGGCGAGGCTTCAAATTTCCAAGGACATGGCGCTTGATAGGAAGGTGTGGAGATCTAGCATTACGGTTGTAGGTTAGGAGGTAGTTGAGCACTTCTCTACTTCGTAGCGGGTGTGAGGCTGGTCTGATAAGGTTTTGTCTTAGATTGCTAGTGGTTAATATTGTGGTCACACTATTCTTCCGTTTTTCATATAGTCGGGCCTTATTTACTTATTATTGTTGTTGCTTTGCATTGATTTTTATGGTTCTTATGCCGCTGTTATTATTTCTATGGTTTCTATTGATGGTACTGATGTGTTTGTCTCTTTTCGTCTTCTTGGGGGGGTCTTCCAGAAACAGCATCTCTACTCCCTCGGGGTAGGGGCAAGGTGTGCGTACTCATTACCCTCCCCAAACCCCACTTGTGGAATTTCACTAGGATGTTTGTTGTTGTCGTAGCTCCAAACTACAGTAAAAAAGACTGGTTTCATCTTGAAACTTTATTATAAATAAAGAGATGAAATGTGATTTGTCTGGTGGGAGCGGGTTGCACGCCGCAACAAGGAGTAATAAGGGTGGACAGGTAGGATCGGGTTGCACGCCGCAACAGGAAAAATAAGGGTGATATATATATATATAGGGAGGAGCAATAAGGGTGGACAGGTGGGATCGGGTTGCACGCCGCAACAAGGAGCAATAAGGGAGAATATTCATGTTTTACTGTTTATAAAATAAAGGCTGGAACACTCATTATTTTATTGTCATTATTTCATATTCTGCTCTTACTGTTATTTAAAGTGAAACTTGTTCTGTTTATAATTGTTGAGACATATTAAATTGTTAAAATCCTTTTTATAAATAAAGAGATGTGATTGTCTGGTGGGAGCGGGTTACACGTGACCACAAGTGTCTAGAAAATGAGGAACCACCTCCAGGGGAGCTAATCTGGTGACCTATCAGAGGTTGATTTTGTGGCCTAATACCAAAAAATATTGTGATTTTTCCAATTAATTTTAAATAACATATTTTCGCACCTTAACTATTCAACCGGATAATTATTACCTCCACGAGCACAATAGGTAACTCAAGACACTAAAGTTTAGGCAAATGGAAAAAAAATCACCCAACGAATATATAAATATTTTTTTCGGTCTCTGCTGAGATTTAACCTCAGGTAAAGGTCTATACCGTAAAACCGATTTTCGACGGAATGGAATGAAAAAGATATATAACTTTCCATAAATTTCATCACACCTCACTGACTGCTAGTCACAACCTTAGGTGCGCCAAGAATTGGTATACACATGTTGCAATTACTCAAAAAAAATTGAAATTGCTTACCATGGGTAACCATTTTAGAGTAACCAACAAGAAGGAACAAAGGTCTCTTGAGTAATTCATTAGGGAGCAAGTAGGTTACCACATTATTTTCTCAAACACAGCCACAAAAGGAATGCAATTTTAACTGCAAGTGCTCTTCAAAATAGTCACAAGACTAAATTCTAGTTACTAAAAACTCATTCTAACTCCAGAATTTGAGAAACAAAAGAACATTTTAGTAATACCTCTTTGCTAGGAAATGTGTTAAAATATAAAAAATAAAGGTTGTGTTAGGAACTTCTGCTCCTTTTCCTTGTCAAGAAACTCTTTAAAGAAGATAAATACTTCACGTAATGGAGAAGTTGGATTGCATGCATATAATAGGAATCATCTTAATCTTGTGTGGCTGCACCTTGGTTAAGCTCTGCGAACCTCATACCAACACGCATTGAATGCTTCAAGAACTTCTCAGCACATCGCGTAATACAGGTCTCCTCTTGTTTGTCTAAACTTTTGCGTCTGAAAGTGTCTACACAGCCCGTGAAACATCTTTCCACCAGGGAATTATACATTCTCAGGCTGCAGTGGTTTAAGACAACATGAGACGATGTTTTAAAATTATAATACTGTAAATCATGAAGCAAATTAAGTGAATTATGAGATATTTTAGTTATACTCCCACAGAATTTACACTACATCTAGAACCGACAACAATACGAACATGCATCATTGGAAAAGAATTGGTATTGAAAACAAGGGGAAGAAAACTGCAAGTTGGAAATCTCAAAAAAAGGGATGGACAATTGAATGATGAAAACCAACTTAAGATTGTCTTCATCGCGTAGAAAACATTTTAGACAGTATCTTTTGCTACATTAACCATATTACATGCAAGCAGTAAAAGATGATTTGCAAAAAATTCAGATAATCTCCCAAATGTTTTCATTTAGTTATTTTATTATCTGATTGACTTACTAAAGGCACCAGTAGAGTGTTGAGAAGGACCTCCCCTTAGAAGAAAAACAAAAATAGAAGAAGCTTTCCAGAGAAAAAAATTAGTTAAATCAGCTACATGAGACATTAGTAAAAAGTCCGGTACAGAATAGTTGAAATGCCTCAACAAACAGTGTCATTAACAAACGCTATTGCAAAGACGCAGCATCTTTAACCTAACGCTTTTTCCAAATTGCAGAACAGGCATCCTCGCCATGCCAAGGCGAGCTAAAGAAATCTTAAGTACTCCAATATTAAGAAAACATAGTTCTTGATTCAAACATGACCCAGAAAATGCAAGCATGTGAAGCCTTCTGTACCTACAACTCTGAGCATGTTGTGGTTTTAGGATCTAAACTAGAGTCTCATCCTACATGGCTCATCACAAGACCATGCCTAGATACCGTCATGAAAAGGAGACCAATCCAAAGCAACATAATACTTAAACTAACTAATTACTCGAGTATAAGGTATGCCATCTATTTATTTGCGTTTTAAGTATTGAGCCTAGACTTGCATTGCGCTAGTACTTAAAATTCACTTACACGCACCCCAATTGCGCTTTCTTTATAAACAATATGACTCCTTAACAACCTTATTATATTGAAGCCCTGATCCTATCAACAGTTGCTTCTTTCTCCCTTTCTGGGCGTGTTTAGCTTTCTCCAGCTTCATCACCAGCATGCTCCAAGTAGCTTATGAAGACTTACCAGCAACTATGTGTGTATGCTGTACAGTCAAACAACACCTTACTCCAACTAACCAGTAATTGAAAGGATTATAGTTCATTGAACCTTTCATATAGATAGCCAAAGTGTTTCCTTTTTTTCTCTTCTCTTTAGTTTCTTTTGCTGACTTTTGGTGCAGCACTTTCTTAAGTGCTGATTTTAACATCTAAATATACTTACTAAAAAAATGCTCATGGCTTGCCAAGTAGACATCAGCATTAACTAGATCATCACCATACCAGTAGACTTCCCGAATCCTACTTATATATTAAACCCATGTAGGCAAGTTTAAATAGAGGAAAGAAACATGAAACACTCTCTTTTCCTAATTTTAACATTATAAGATAATGTAGAGTTGAAGGCCCCCATGGCTTTGGTTCAATAGCAAAGGTAGTTTAAAGCGAATGTGTGGTAGGCACATGTCATTAGTTTGAAACATCAGTGGCGGACCCAGGATTTGAAAGTGGAGGGGGCACCACTATCGAATAAAATTTGAGTGAAGTGGGAATCAAACCTAGAAATACTAAAAGTCAAGACGTTCTCCCAAATCAACCAATTCAGCTGCCTAAGCTTTGAGTCTTAGGGTGTCAATCAAAATATACACTTGTTATTTAAGATATATACACATTTATACATCACTTTTTCAAAAATTACCAGGGACTGTTGACCCCTGACCCCCTACCCTAAAGAGGTAGGTCCGCCTCAATGAAACATAGTATTTAAGCAGAGAAGGTTTGAGGAGTGGGCACATCTACTGAGTTTCGGAACTGAAACACTGAATTTCTCGGTCAAAAGTCTTAGGATAACACTGACTCGGCGATCCAGAGATCGTGGAGTCCGCGCCCGTGCCGTAGAAATATCAGATCAAGATCAAGAAAGAGAAGAAAATGAGCACCACTCCCCAGGCTAAAGTATTCTCAGAGGTTTAGAAGTTCTTTATCATTTGTTCTTCGCAGTAACAATAGAACTTAGACCTTGTGCATGTAAGAAAATTATAATCACGGGTTACTGCCTATTGAGTACGCCAGAAAATAGAATTTTCTTTTCTCAAACCATCAGTAAATCATGCTTAGGATTCCTCATAGATCCCACATCAAAAGGTGGAATGGAGCTTCTTGTGAAGGATTCTTGAATTAAAAGCTACACAAAAGTATTGGAATATGACGAATGAAAGGCTACTTCTGAAGCAGATAGCTCTGAAGAATAGAAGGCTACTATGACTTGTAATTATTCTCCGCTGGGCTATTATTTTTTGTTTTATAATTGTGGTATCCGGGTAAGCTTGTGTGCACCTCGAATAATTCCACAGGGCACCTGCTACCTCCCACCAGCACAGGTACCGGATAACTCTGTCTACGAAATCTTTGACAGATGGAAAGAATTCACCTAATGATATCACCTAAGTTGCTTAGACATGGCAGTTTAGGTGCCGCACCGGTGTTGATACGACACTAGTATGGGTGTGGGTATGGGATCCGTATCGGATCTGGTCAAACAATTTTGGGTACTTTGACCACAACGGACAGAAAAATTCGAGACGAAATACAATTTTATTACCCAAATCAGAACTAAAACTAGGGTAAATTTGAAAAAATAGCATATCTTATCTAGGAAATCAATCTTTTACTTATCTACAACTTGAGAATAAAAAGGAAATCCACACTTTACAAGCTATACATAAGTATTCCACAAAATTTCTTATAAATTAGAGAAATTTTTATTTTATTTTTATTATTTTTAACCGGATCCCTGCACCCGTATCCGTACTAGGATCCGTATCCCAAAATCTTAAAATTTACATCTTGAAAGATCCGACCTTTAGATCCGCACCCGTGTCGGTACCCGTAACCGTGTCCGAGCAACTTAGAATTTTACCACACCCTTGGCTGCTCTCAGCTCAGCTAATAGCAAGACATTCAATTCCTCTATACAACATTCAAACTTTCAAAGTTGTTATTGTCAACAAAAGAAAAAGAATTTCAAAGTTCTTTCTTTAGGAAGAGAAAAAATGTAGTACGACTTAGAAAATGGTTGTGTGACCCTAATCAAAGATGCAACGATTAATTGATACACGATGAACCATAACAAATTGGAGTATGAGGAATGTTGTTGTAGACCTAAAATAAACAAATAAATGTGTCCTCTTCTACCAAATAGTTTGACATGATATCAAAGCATGCAGAGTAGGGACGGATTTATGTGGAGGGAGGTGGGGTACATGCCCCCATGCTCCCCTCCCTAGGCTATGTATAAAGTAATAATTTTTTCAATTATGTGGGTAAATATATGTGTGGTCACCCATACTCAAGTGACTGGTTTGATGCATTGGTGACTAAGTGCCCCTCTTGTCTCCTTTTTGACCCCAATGTCAGGTGTTCGATCCCCATACAATTCTTTTTGATTAACACCTTTTTTTTTATGACCGAGAAATCAGTCTGGGGCCTTGATTAACACCTTTTTTTTGATGACCGAGAAATCGGTCTGGGGCCTTGATTAACACCTTTTATAATCAATTAATTAATAAATTCCCCATGCCCTTTTTAATTAACAACAGATCCCTCCTTTCCTTCTTTCCAATTAACAAGCAAACACGTTTCTCTACTCTTTTTCTTTTAACTTCCCTTTGCCTACGTCTTCTTATTTTTCTTCCATTAATCATTCTTTTGAGTACAAAAACTTTGAAATACCTAAAAACAAAGTACTCATGACTCGTCTCTATCAGCTCTAAGGCTCTAGTGGATTCAAAGCAACAAAACCACCTGCTCAATATTAAGTGCTGCTTTTAAAAACTTTTTTTAATGATTGTTTTGTTTGTTATATAGAGCATGAAATATCTAAAATTGTAAGTAATGATGTTATTATTAACCTTTTCCAAAGTATTAAAACTCGCCGAGGACAATTGTAAAGTGAATAATATTTATTGCGAATATAGTATTAATATAATTGCTTGTCAACTTGCCGTCACCATAAAATTTTATATAATAGAACCAAACATCTATCTTAAAATAATAGTGCACCCATGGTATTAAAATCCTGGATACGCCTCTGATGCAGAGGTCCGAGTTTCTCTAACAGTCCAGCAAATGCGTGGTCACCTACTTCTACCAATAACTTTTAGCTAGTGTTGATATCTATATATACCCACCATCCCACCCAGTGAACCCCAGCAAAACAACTTTTTCAAGAAAACAACTTCCAGCTCAATTGACATTTTTTTCTAAAAGGCTAAAATTATTATACTCCATAAAAGAAAGAAAAAATTAAACTTTTTGGGTAAGTAAATGAAGAAAAATGAAACCTAAATTAAAAGAATGGAACAAAAAGAAGAACCTGTCACGGATTTGGAGCTGGTCAATCATAGAAGCCATTTTAAGCTTGTCTGCTTCAGGAAGATTATCCAAATCACCTAACATGTTTTTGTCCATTTTTTGTTTTCTTGATTTACCACCACAAATATGCAACCCTGATTTCTGTAACCAGAAGCAGCTGTTGTTTACGTTAACACGAAAAACCCCCTTTCCATAAACCCTAATACTTGTAATTGTTGTGACGTGCGAGATGGGTTAACACTTAAGTTTCTTTTTGACCCTCCTGCTTTCTGAAATTGCACCTCCTCCCCTATTTCTTTATTGGTAGGGTGCTTTTATGGTCCCTTTTTTGATTTATGATAAAACATAAATGGGTGTTCCTATGGTTCACTTATTTGATTTAGTAGGTGTTTGGACATAAAAGTTATAATTTCTAAAAAAAAATAGTGTTTGGAGTTAAGTTAGAAAAATGATATTGTATTTGAAATTTAAAATTTTGTTGGGACATGCATTTCACTTTTAAAAAAGTTATAATTTTGTGAGTTTTCTTGAAATTTTTTAAAAAGTGGTCAAAATTGTAAGGAAAAATTTTTATGAACAAACGAGTCCTTAATTGTGAACTTTTTAATTGATTCTTCACATTTTTATTCTATTCGCCTTTTTTTGCACTTCTAATCGATTGATTTAAGTCATATTTTTTACAATACATAGAAATCAACATTAACTTAAATATTTAATAAATCTAAAAAACTCGCTTACAAGACTTTGTTTTACAAATGAATATGAGTATTCTTGTATTTTTTAGTTGAACCAAAGAGCAATACTTTTAGAATTATCAAACTCAAATTTTCATTAATTTGAAAATGCACAACCAAAGCACATTAATTGTTTTTTTTCTTTTTTTTTGTACATTAAAAAACAAATAAAATAAAGATCTTAGAATTTATTCATAAGCAGCACGTGTCAGGTCCGATGGAAGAAGAAATTGTTGGTATTATTAATAAATAATATTGCAAAGCCAAAGCTTTCTTTGTGGTCCTCTTCTTCCTCACTTCTTTATCTTTTACGAAAGACAAAGTGTTTCTTGCATTGATTGTGAAAAGCTTCTTTGTTCTCTTTATATTGAATTACTCTTGGTTGGATTTGTAAGATCTAGTAGAAGAGAATGACATTGCGCACATGAGAAATTGTTCTTAAATGAAAAATTGGTCGATTTGTACCCCTCCCCCTCCCCCTCCCCCTCCCCCTCCCCCTCCACCCGCGCGCAAGATACATGTGAGGCATAATTTAGTTTTGCTAAAAAAACTATTTCGTCATTTTTTAAGCTTATCAGAAAAGTGGTATTACTTTGTAACATGTATGGTTTTAATTATTGTACTGTTACTTGAATTATGTAACAACTCTTTTATTTTATAACTCCAATTTAATTCTCCTTCTCATAACAGCTCTAGCCTCTTACCTATATAAGATGTTGTTTTTGTGAAGTTTTCATATACAAAAAACACCTTCGTCTTCTCTTTCTCTTTTTCAGTGTCTGGGCAATTGTTTTTGTGCATGTATTTGGAGGTATTGTGAAACCTTGGATAAGGGCGGATGCACCTAGGTGGAAGCAGTGTCATCTGACACCGCTTCGTCGAAAAAACTCATTAAATATGTGTAAATTATTGATATGTGAAAAAAAATAAAAATAAAGCATATACTTAAGTTAAAATAACACTACTTTTTATTGACGTTGTGCTTGCTCCCATGGTCAAGTATTTTTGTTCTTTAGGAAAGGTACTGAGTTTGAACTGGAGCTCGGTGCACAGCACAACAATAATCTCTTCCTTTAACTTAGTTCCATGGCAAGTTGTCTGACTATTTTTTTCTTTCATCTTTTTCTTGGGCGATGAAGTTGGTCGAAACCATATGCAAAATCAAATAATGATACGATTTTTAAGTAATTGTTGGGTGTTTTATATTTTTTTTAAAAAGTATTAAGTATTATTTCTTGTAAGGATATTTTGAATACATTCCAAATTATAAAGCTTGTGAGGAGTTATAGTAATATACTAGGATTTGTTTATTCTTTAATTAGATTCGAATTTTGTTCTTTTAATTTGTATTGTTATAGTGATTTATTTAATTGTTCACTTCGTTAAATGTCGATACCACTTAATAAAAATTTTGTGTACGCCCTTGACCTTGGGCAGTGACCGGTCTTAACGATTTGCACCCTAGTCAGACCGAATCACTTTCAAGTTATTTTAATATCCTTCTTGTTTTTGGTCTATATTATCAACTATTTTTCTAACAGAAACTATGTGCCTCTAAGTAGGGGTGTCAATGGATATCTAAAAACCGACTAAATTGTACCATACCGAACCGATTTTAGGTTTATTTTAATAAAAATGTAGGTTTTTATATAAATCTATAATCGTGTCGATAATTACGGAATTTTTTTTATTTTATGAGTAGGTATCTACGAGCCCTCCGTTACTATCGAAAATGGAGGAAGGCAAACATTGTTGATTTACTTAGCGGTCTCGGAGGTAGCGGTAAATGCCTTTTTAGTCTCTGAAGATGAAGGTAAGCAATCTCCTATCTATTATGTTAGTAAAATTTTAACGGGGGCGGAAACTCGCTACCCACACCTCCAAAAATTAGCCTTAGCTCTCGTAGTTGCCGCTCGAAAGCTTAGGCCTTATTTTCAATGAAACCCGATAACTGTGGTGACAGCCTTTCCCCTGCGGTATATCTTTCACAAACCTGAACTTTCAGGTCGACTGGCCTAATTGGCAGTTGAAAACTTGAAAGGAGTGAATTTGACATATAGTATAAACCCAGGACTGCGATCAAATCATAAGTTTTGGCCGACTTTGTGGCCGACTTAAGTCCCGAACTGCTGCCTCTGGCCACCAAAGAAGCGGTGATGGTGTCGGAAACGACATCGGGAGTCTGGACCTTGTTCACGGGCGGAGCTTCCCACGTAAAAGGGTCCGGGCTCGGGGTAGTACTTATTATGCCCCGGGGAGAAACCCTGAGGCGGGCATAAGAATTGTTCCCTTGATTAACAATAAGGCTGAGTATGAGACTTTGATTGCAGGACTTGAACTGGATCGGGAAGTAGACTCCGAGTTTATTGAAATCAAATGTGATTCCTAACTGGTAGTAAATCAGGTATACAGGATCTTTGACACCAAAGAGGAATAGATGCAGTAATATGAAGTGAAAGTCCAGACTCTGCTCACACAGTTCAGGGAATGGTCAATCACCCATATCCCGAGGGAAGAAAACGTAGAAGCAGATGCACTGGCCAATCCAGGCTCGTCCACGGAAATAAAGGGATATGACTTCGGTACGATCGTACAACTCATGCATTTGGTATTGGATGTGGACGATTATTATGAAGTAAATGCGACCAATTTGGTTTGGGACTAGAGAAATGAGATCAACGACTATCTTGAGCACGAGAAACTACCTGAATACCCCAAGGCATCTCAGGAACTCCACACTAAAGCAGATCGTTACTGCTTCAGGGGAGGACAGTTGTATAGAAAGTCTTTCCAAGGCTCGCTGGCACGATGTTTAGGAGTCTCTGAGGCTAATTACGTCATAAGAAAAGTTCACGAAGGAATCTGTGAAAATCAGTCGGGTGCGTACTCCTTAGTATTAAAGCTAATTAGGGCGGGAACAAGGCACTAAGGCATTTGTTCATAGATACGACAAGTGTCAACGCCACGCGTCGTTGGTGCATCAACTAGCATAACTATTTTGCATTCGGTATTGTCGCCTTGGCCATTCATGAAATGGGGGATGGACATAGTTGTTCCGCTGTCGTTGGCTCCCGGTAAGGTAATATTTTTTTTGATTTTAACTGACTACTTCTTTAAGTGGGTTGAAGCAGGTTCTTACCCAAAAATCGGCGAGCAAAAAGTGGTCGATTTCTTGTGGGAGAACATAATTTACAGGTTTGAAATACCAAATAAGATAGCATGCGGAAACATGCCACAATTTATCGGCGCAAAGGTTACAAAATTCCTTGAAGACTTGAAAATCAAAAGAATCACATCTTCGCCATACCAACCGAGTGCAAACGTCGGAATCGACAAACAAAGTGATTATTCAAAATCTCAAAAAGAGATTGGAAACAGCCAAAGGACAATGGCCAGAAGAGTTATCGGGAGTTCTATGGGCAAAACGAACGATGGCCAAGCCAAGCACGGGAGAGGCACCTTTTTTCTCTCGTATATGGAGCAGAGGCATTGTTCCGGTGGAAGTAGGAGAACCTACCAACTTCAGGGAGGACAAAAAAGCAAACAACAAAGCGTTGTTGCTTAGATCGGAGTTGCTCGACAAATGCAGGTATTTGGAATATATATATAAGGATGGTGGCCCAGAAACAAAGAATGGAAGATACTATAGTCGAATATCCAATCTTTGTTATTTCAAAGTGGGAGACTTGGTTTTAAGGAAAGAGACTTAAAAAAAACGAGAGCTCAACGCATGAAAGCTAGTTCTGACGTGAGAAGGCCCCTACCGAGTTTCAGCTGTCACTAGGAAAGGATCATACGAAGTGGAAAATCAAGACGGAGTAAAATTTCCAAGCAACTGGAATGAGTCACACCTCAAAAGGTATTATTGTTGATGGGCACAACTTATACCGAAAGTATGTGCTACATTCTTTTTCCATTCGTCCAGTTTTTTTCCCAATTGGGTTTTTTCTAGAAAGGTTATTAACGAGGTAGCAACGGAAAGCATACTACAAAGAAAACGCCATCAGCAGAAATAAGACCTTTAAACAAAAAGGCATGGAAACAACAAACGACTACGGGATGGTTAGATAGTCTTTGCTCGATAGAAAAGTTCCTAACGGGAAACAAAGCTTGTTATCGTACCAAAAGCTATTTGACTGTTCACGAGTTCCCCTTCACTGTAAGCCACAAGGGGGTGGTTCCCAATGGGAAATAAAGCTTGCTATCCGACCAAAGATTATCCAACCATTCACTAGTGGAATCATCAAAGGAACAAGGCTTCTAGTGTTCAAATTCGCATTCTTCACATTCGAACACTTGGGGGGGGGGGGGGATGTGAGAATATGGAAACCTAACTGCCACATAAACTGTCATGACCCAAAACTCACTATAGGTCATGATGGCGCCCAACGTCGTCGTTAGGAAAGCCAACAGTGAACTACCAACTTAATTATTTATTTTATTATTTTTGAATCATAAATCTAATTAGATAGGGAAATCAATGCATTAAAATCGTAGGTACATACAATTTTAATGAAATATAAAGTAAAAGTGTGTCAAAGGTAAATAAAACCATAAACAAATTTTAGAACATCCCAAAATCCGGTGTTACAAGTGTATGAGCATCTACTAAGAACTACGATAATAATACATCATCTGCATGAATACAATATAGACAGGATAAAGTAAATAATTATGATGGAGACTCTGTGTGCTGCGAATTGTAGCATGAAATGCAGCTTACCATAAAGTCCCCTTAGCAGCTGCGCCTACGCACTCAAATGACCAGCAAATAAACCTGTCAAATCCAACACATTTAGTGCAGAAGTGCAGCATAAGTACGTAAATCAACGCGTACCCAGTAAGTATCTAGCCTAACCCTGAAGAGGTAGTGATGAGGGGTCGACATTGACACTTACTAGTGGTCCAGTAAATAAAATATAATAAAGTAGACAAGTATGAAATATGGTAAATAAACAATGAGAACATATATAGGCAAATAGTATGGTCTACAACTGAATAGTGAACACAAAGTCCTCAGTTATCGGATACCTCCTCAAATGGAATATGTAATGGTCAATACCAAACCAACGGTAACATCTCAAGTCAGGAAACTCATGAGTACACAGACTCCTTATCAAGTATTTTGCGTGGTTCTGCCGAGGCGAGTGATCCGATCCCATAAGAGTGTTTCATAGAACTGCCGAGGCAAATGACCCGATCCCATAAGAGTGTGATACATAATCATGCCGAGGCGAACGATCCTATCCCATAAAAATATGTTACTCTACCGAGGCGAACGACATGATCCCATAAGAGTGTTTTACATGATACCACTGAGGCGAACAACCCGATCCACAAGAGTGTTACATGATACCGCCGAGGCAAATGATCCGATCCCATAAGAGTGTGTTGCATGATACCGCCGAGGCGAACAACCCCATCCCATAAGAGTATTGCTAAGGCGTTCATCCCGATCCCATTAATATGAAACTTTGACGGGTCACTGACCCCACTCACGAATGTACGTGTGAGTTATAAAATTCAAGAAAAAATATCGGGCGAATACGCACAACGCGAAAGAAATCCTTAAAGGAAAGTACAATTTCCATGGCTAATCAAGTAGCTCGTCAAGTATCTAAAATGGCAAGCCCGATACTTTACGCGAGTCTAGTCTCTGGATAAATGGAAACTAAAACATTTAAATAGGCAAGGTTAACTCGAACAATACAATTAAAGCATGGCGCAAGTCTAAGTATACCCAGATATAATCAGGAATTCTAGCATATGTGTCACGCCCCAAACCTGGGGAGGCGTGGCTGGCACCTGGTGTCGTACTGGCCCGAGCGTACCAATTTGTAATTTTTTTTTCTTTTGTAACTATCATGGGCCAACATGGCCACAACTCGTAATGTATAACTATAAGTGGGCAAACGCTGTATTAATGAACTATCGTTCTTAAAACATGAATACATATGGGTCGTCAAAGCCTCTGACATACTATACAAAATGAATCACTGTCTACAAAGCCTCTAATATTATTCGACATCAAATGGGATAGGGTACTGACCTACCCATAAGTCTATAGCAAAACTCTGACACGATGACTTATAGACTCAGCTGCACTCTGAATGAGGTGGAGTCTTATCGATCTTTTGCTGAATGCTAACTTCGTCTACTATGAGGGCTTGTCAAACTGATTATCCATACTTGCACGCATTAATGCAGCGTCCCCAAGAAAAGGACGTTAGTACGAATAATGTACCGAGTATGTAAGGCATGTAAATTAGTATATAAAGGACATGGAAGAAACGTGGAGTAAGGACTAAACCTGTAATTCTTGATAGCTCTGTAAATCATGAAATATTTATAATGTCATGCATATGCGTATAAACGTCATATGCTGCATAGGTATATGTGTACATAACATCATCAAGCCTCTGAGGTCATCCCATTATAACATCTCGGCCACTGTGGGCAAAATCATCAATGTATACAAGTTGATTAGGTGGTGGTGCATATATAATGTCGTAACCTTTTCCCATACCCCATATACATATAATATACGCGTATATAACACCATCCGGTCATAGGTCAATATACATGTATAAATGAATGCAATTCATAATGAAGTGAGTCAAGAAGATCTCTCGGAATGAGACCCATGGACACACGATATGATAGTAGGACACATGGGGAATCAAGAACACAGACAATCGTAGTACTTCTAAGAATAAAATCATTTATGAAAGTTGCGTGCTTTCTCATTTCGTTGTATCGTATGGATCATGCCAAAAGGAAATAAGGGATAGCCTTAACATACCTTACTTGAGGAATTTATCAAACACTTTTACTTGGGCTTGCCAAGAACAACTTTTTCTCCTTTAAATCTTTGAACAAGAACTAAGCACTCCTTATGATCATGGCATATTTCATGTTGCTGGACATATGGAGTATCATGGATGTATGTTTTTGCTATGTTTCTAAAGTAGGATACTCCCTAATAATAGAAGGAAAGATTCAAGCTTCTTTCTATATCTCAATTGCAAAAGAAGTATATAATATAAAGGCTTAAAGGCTTGCATTGTCACTTGTAAACAAGTCACACCAAGTGCTATGACTCATGTGCACATTGGTTCCACCCTTGGCCAACTTCATGCCATGTGGAAGCCCATAATTTCCCCTAAAACGTCACCTAATCCCATAAACCAAAGAGTCACCATTTGGATGTTGTTCCTACCTAACTTATCTACCAATTTACTAAATGTGTCATCTTTCTCTATGACTTAAGAGTCATTTACTGGGCTTTCCTTGGCCTCCACGTTGGGAGTCTTATCAAGTCAAGCCTATCCAAATATTTTAACTACTTATCTCCCCAATAATTTGATGACTAAGCCACCAAAACTCCCTAATCTTGCCACCTAGCTCCAAGACTTGCCTAGTCAATATTGAATTCCATACTTACTGCCACCTCAATCCTTATAAAGTTGATTAGTCATGAGTGCCCCTTATCCTCATGATTCCACATGGATTCATACAAATGATACTTATCCACTTATAACTAATTCCATATTCCATGACTTTATACCAACATTTAACCAATTATTCACACAATAATTTTTAGGTATTGATTCACTTAAATACTAATATATTTTATATACCTTACTATCATGGTCATGTGGTATAACACTAGTCCATAAATACAGGGTATTATAACTTGGACCGTATTTTATCTCAAAATGTCAAATTTCGACCAAGCTCGTTTCCTTCAACTTGTTTACCCTCTCACCTTCACGACTTTACTTATCACTTGTTTGACATATCATAAGTACTTATAACCTCAAAAATAGTCTTGTCCTTGAATTTATGTCGATTATCTTACGACAGAACCAACGTACAAAATTATGGGATGTAACAATATGCATGGACATTCGTCACCTCATATGTGCATAACTCCTACAACATGTAGCACGTAATAAATATAACACCTACGGGGTAAATTCTCCCTAAAAAAGTTAGACAAGAGACTTACCTCGCTCCGAAATCCGATAAACGGCTCCAACGCCTCTCTAACTCATCAAACCAAAGCCAAACAATCTGAAACTAATAAAACAACGTTCAAACCAATCAAAATATACTCCAATTCGTAATTCAATAATTTGTAATAATTTTTAACTCTGCTCGAAAAGTCAACAAGGTCAACGCCCGGGCCCACGTGTCGTTAATCCAAATATTATCGAAAATAAGTATTCCCCTTTACTTATATAGTATATATCCATAAAATCATGTAGTTTCATCCACGAATTGACCCTCAAATCATGGAATTACCATTTCTCGACTTTGGGGCTCAAAACCTCAATTTTAACAATCCAAAGACGGATAAAAATAATAATAAACCAAACTAATCATGGGAAAACATCAAAATAAAGGCCAGATATTTACCCTTTTGTTAAGACGAGACCAACATAGTGAAAATAACCTCAAACGAACCTCTAAAACTCAAGATATGCTCAAAATACTAAAATTCTCGGTTTAAAACACTGTCCAGATGATTTTTGTTCATCGCTTTCATGGGAGACCTTATGGTTCGTGAAGAGAAATATTTCGCGTTGAACGATCAACCCAGAATTCCTTTTTTGCATTCGTGAAACCTCGCTCGCATTCGCGAGGAACAAAAGTTCGCACCAGAAACCAACAATCTTTCCCGACACGGAAATGGGTATAACTCTCTCATACGACCTCGAAATTCGATATAATTAAAAGTCGTTTTCACAATATAGTATCCTTTATGCCCTCAGGTGTTTGCAGCCGGTGGAGGTGACGTAGCAATTGTTGGTGAAGGTATAGTTGGCGTAGAAGGGGATGAAGTTGATGGCATGGTGGGTTGAGAAGTAGTTGCGGCAAAAGCAGTGTTTGTTATTGGTTGCTCATCAACTGAAGATGAAAGAGGCCTGGTACCCGGAATCACAGTACTGGGAGCAGCGAGTGGGACTCGAAAGAGAGAATTGGCATTCTCTATTAAATCACATTCTCCCTGAAACGCTTGACGTCATCTTTGGATAGCATTATAAGCTCTTCAGATTGAGCATTTTTTGAGCTAATGAAGATCATTGTCTCCTCTGTAGGGAAGCCTCATCATCACTGGCTTCCCCATTATCATCAATCACCATAGTGGTTGTGGTTGGCTTGTGCGCGGTGTTCTTCACTCTTTTATTTTTGCCCTCGATCGAAGAGGAAGTCGCCTTTTTTGTAGCTTGTTCTCCGGTCGGTGACATCGAGAGGAAGCACCTGCACCGGAAGTAGGTCCGATGACGCCTGTTGGGGTGAAGGCCTCCTTTAGCAACCTCGCAGCCTCTGTGGGATCAGCCAAAACGTTCTCATCGAGGATGGTAGCAGAGCCCTACGAAAGACCTAACAGAAAAAGAAGTTAGCCAGTTTCTTATACATGAGGTAAAAACAATATTAGTTCGAGAATAAACTTACCATGATTTTTGGCCTTTCACCCGTATTTGAGGGCCAGTTCTTTCCACCGGGGAGTCTTAGGCGTGGTAATATCCAAAATCTTCTGGAACCACTGGTCTAAGCCTTCAACCCTTGGTGGTGTCGACCGAGTTGCTAAAATAATGAAAAGAGAAAAACCATTGACAAGGTGAAACAACCTTTAATTAAAGAAAAGATAGACGTTGAACTTTTGTGTACGAGTTCATGACTCAGGGAAATATGGAGTTGTGGCGAATGATGTCCATAGTGGAAACTACAATGAATCGCTCCATCCATCCATGGTCGTTGTCATCATCCATGCTGGTGAGCAAAGCATGGTAACCACGTTTGCTAAAGTTTATTACTCCCCTACGAAAAATCTTGGGGGGTGGGGGGGTAAAGGTTTATCGTGCGGGCCAAGAAGAGGTCTTCCCCTATCTTCTCGCATAGCCGCCATAGGCAGGCTACTGTCCGCCACACAGACTTGATGTTGTCCACCATAGGTAGTCTCCTGGCCTGCGCCAAGCAAACTTGATATTGGTAGCAGAACTCCAAGATTACGAGGTCAAGTCCCCCGCTCAACGAGAGTGATCCCAAAGTGAAGGGGTACGTGTAAGCTTTGGTATATAGTACTCAGTAGAAGTAGAAAGACTAAAAACTTGGATGAAAGTTGCGTAAACTTCCACATCCTTCCTCATATTCTTTAATAGTGCTCGATGGAGTCCCTGATTCCTTTTTTTTGAGATTGTGTAAAACCACTGATAGTGCGACTTTCCTTTTGAGGCAGAATCTTCTAAGAGTAGGACCAAGGGTAGCCTCATGAATACAACGTGTGAAGTACAGTGTCACGACCCAAATTTCCCTCCGTTGGGTATCGTGATGGCACCTAGTCTTATGGACTAGGTAAGCCTAACATTCAGAGATATAACAACAATAATACAAGAAATCTAAGATAGGGAAATCTTGACAGAATTACAATGTTTCCCAAAACCGGTAATACAAGTCATAAGCTCTACGAATCTTCTACAACTTCTAAATATAACTGTTTGGAAATAAATACAACAGTATATGAATACTACTGGTAAGAAGGTGACCCTAAAGCCTGCGAACGCAGCAACAGGTTACCTTGAGTCTCCTCGGCAACGATCCACTCAGCTATTAACAATGTATATACCTAGATCTGCACACAAAAATGTGCAGAAATGTAGTATGAGCACATCACAGCGGTGCCCAGTAAGTATCAAGACTAACCTCGGTGGAGTAGTGACGAGGACTAGTCAAGACACCACTGGTCTAACAAACTAAATTGACATGAATACATAAATAACCGAACACTACATCTATCTAAGACTTCACGGAGTAATTTACAACAATGACAATATAATGCGGAAGGAAATTACATAAATCAACCAACGGAACAAAATAAAAATACATAGAAAGATGGACAGCAAAACAAGTCAACACGTAAGAAAACCACAACACATAGAAAACATTAGTAACTCGACTTTGCGTCAATTTGTTCACATCAGGCCTTAGCCACAAAAAAAATCAATAAACTGATGGAACCTTTTAAAACAACAGTTCATATTGAAAACTTTGAAGATATAATCATTTTAGTAAAGAAAGATCTCCTTTGAAACATACTTTCTCTAAATGTGTGTATATATGTATATATATATATATATATACCTCTAATAAAGAGAAATGCTCAGAACATAGTTTCTTTCAAAATCTGTAATTTCCAAATATACCTTCCCAATAAATGACTTCCAAATATCATTTTCTGCAGGACAATTGCTTTTCAAGTATACTTTCGAAATAAAAATTCTTCAGACATAATCCCCTTCGAAACCATTACTCTTTCTATAATACTTTTCAATAAAATCTCTTGATCAAAATCTCCTCAAGATTTATCTACCGGAACTCAGTCCGTAACTCAGAAATTGCCATGCCGTACAGGAGGAATATCAAATATCGTCAATAAACGGAGTAAGAGATCAGTAAGAATATCCAAATTTAGAACAACGGAGTAAAATGCAAAGACAAATGCACGGCATCACCCTTCGTGCTTTTACTCTCATCCTCACCAAAACAAGTGCACGGCATCACCCTTCGTGCTTTTACTCTCATCCTCACCAAAACAAGTGCACGACATCACCTTTCGTGCTTTTACTCTCATACTCACCCAAAACAAGTGCACGACATCACCCTTCGTGCTTTTACTCTCATCCTCACCAAAACAAGTGCACGGCATCACCCTTCGTGCTTTTACTCTCATCCTCACAATAAATAAATAGAAATGACACGACATTATCCTTTGTGCTTTAATATCATAACATGGCACGACATCACCCTTCGTGCTTTTACACTCTCATCCTTACAATAAATAAATAAATAAATACACGGCATCACCCTTCGTGCTTTACACTCTTTTTCACAATAAATAAATAAATACACTGACCCTTCGTGCTTTACACTCTTCCTCACCCAAACAATATCAAGAACAACAATTTGGCAAGGAAAATAAACAATATGAACCATAAATCACAACATCCCGGCAAGGGAGTCAACAATACAAACAATATCATTAACAGCATAAATAGTAATAGAAACCATAACATCCCGTCAAGGGAGTCAACAAGGAAAACAACATCATCAACAACAGAAATAATAAGAGAAACCACACGATCCCGGCAAAGGAAACAACTTAACCAATCTCACCTAAACAGTTAACTTCACGAAATAAAACTCATCTTAAACAAAGGCCCAATAATAGGCAACATCAAGGAAATGTCAACAACATAAATGTTTATCAGCTAGACCTAAGTAGCACTTAAGGGAAAAATCATATAATTCACAATGTAAGACTCACGGGCATGCTTGACACCAAGGAACGGATGTTCCAACTACGGCTAAACAATTATAGGGCTAGATGACACTAATTATAGTCAATTAGGCAGTGTAGGAAGAAAATATAGCATGATGATAGTAGCGGTAAAATAATCAGTTAAGTCAATTAAGATCAAATAGTCAACGAAGGAATCCAAAAGCAAGAAATTCTAATTTAAGCAGGAAATGATGAATTAACAATTAAGGACTCAAATATAACAATTACAATTCATACACAAGTGCCACAAGAACATACGGATCCTAAAGGGCTAACCTATTTGCAAATAAGTCCGTGTACACACTCGTCACCTCGCACACACGGGCTACAACCAACAAGGAAGACTCAATCCTAAGTGGTAGTTCCCCCACACAAGGTTAGGCAAGATACTTACCTCGACTTCCATGATCAAAATTCAAGCCTCAACTACCGCTTTACCTCTTGATTCCACCACCAACTCGCTCGTATCTAGCCACAAGTTACTTAATTATATCAATAAATGCTAGATGAATCAATTCTAATGCATGAAAATGAGTTTTCTAAAGTTTTCCCCCAAAAGTCAAAATCGACCCCGGGCCCACTCGGTCCAAACCCGAAATTCTAAATTCCACCATGAAAACCCAAGATTCTAGGATGAAATCTTGCAAAAGTTAAGGAGTAAAGAAAATGACTTAGAATCACTTACTAATGTTTTGGAGAAGAAAGAGTGTTTGGAAAATCGCCTCTTACCTTTGAGTCTTGAAAAATGAAAAATAACTGAAAATCCCATTTAAATATACCCCTCTCAGACCCCACCGCGGATCGCACAAAAAGGGAGTGTGGTCGCACTAACAAAAAAATAAAGAAAAAATGACTGCAATGATATGCTTTAGTATTTTGGCCATAACTTTCTCTACAGATGTCCAAATTGGGATTTCTTTACCTTTCTGGAAACTAGACACAGAGGGCTACAACTTTCATTTTTGAACATCTCAAAATTCCTTGTAGATCAAAAGATATAGGCCTCCGAAGTCAGACCAGTGATCCTGCCTCCTCACCGCGGACCGCACACAATCGAGTGCGGCCGCAAAGACCCTTCGCGGTCAGCACAAAATCAAGCGCGGACCTCGCTGGCGGGTTCAGAGATATGCACTTCTCTGAACTGCAACAACTATGTTTTAAGCCTAAAAACATCCCGGGACCTACCCGAAACTCACCCGAGCCCTCAGAACTTCAAACCAAATGTGCACACAACCTCGAAAACATCTTACAGACTTATTCGTGTAATCAAATTACCAAAATAACATCATAAACATCAACTTAAAAAATCATTGAAATTCCTCAAAACTTCTTTAAACATCAAATTTTGCATTCAAGGTCCGAATCACATCTAATGAAGTCTGTTTCTTACCAAACTTCACAGATGTGGTAAAAATATTATATCGAACCTGTACCGGGCTCCAGAACAAGAATACGGGCCCGATACCACAGGTTTCACATATAATTTCATTTTCAAAAACCTCTATTATTTTCAGAAAATAATTTCTTTTAAAAATTTCATTTCTCGCACTTGGGACCTCGAAATTCAATTCCAGGCATACGCCCAAGTCCCATATTTTCCTACGGACCTTCCGGGACCGTCAAATCACGGGTCCGGGTCCGTTAACCAAAAATGTTGACCGAAGTCAACTTTATTCAAATTTCTAATACAAAAATTATCATTTTTATCTGTTTTTCACATAAAGGCTTCCCGACTACACGCCCGGGCTGCTGATAACTAGGATTTTTACCTTGTTTTCCGCCCTTCTATGCTTAGGTTTTGGTTATATTTATACACAAAGTAGCCCCGAAAGCTTATATATTGTGCTTGTTGCATGATTGAACCAGAAATGATGACATTCAGTCAAGAATACGCTCAAAACAGGAGTGAATCTAGCACAAGTACCAAGAACAACAAAAGTGACCAAGGCAAATACACACTGCGGTCGCGGTCCATTCTCCGCGGACCGCGGTGGTAAACTTCATAGAAGCATTCAAGGCAACATATCCCACCGCGGTCGCGATCCATTCTTCGCGGACCGCGGTGGTGAGATTCAGAGATGGGCATTCCAAGAAAAAAGCCACCGCGGCCGCGGTCCAATCTTCGCGGACCGCGGTGGCAAGATTCAGAGACCCTCATTCAAGGCCATATTCCACCGCGGCCGCGGTCCAATTACTGCGGTCCGCAGTCCAGAGGTTCAGAGAGTGTGATTCAAGGACCAGGCTCACCGCGGACGCGGTCCATTTATCGCGGTCCGATGTAGAGCACCTTCAGAGACTCAGAGGTCACAACTTAAGTTATCCACCGCGGACCACGATCGATTTTGTGCGGTCCGCGATAGCCCCGCATGGGCATTTTTGTCCAGATTTTTGGCTGAGTATAAATAGCTTATTTTGTAATTTTTTTTTGGTTATGTTTTTGCAGTCTTTGAATTTTCTGAACGGAAGAGCACGTGAATAGCGAGTTTTTCATCTTTTTAGCTTATTTCTTGCATTTTTAACATTGAAACCTTGAGTTTATTGTTAAGCATTAATATGGGTTCTATTTCATCTCTTTCATTGAATTTATCTTTGATTATGAGTAGCTAGACCCATTAGCTAGGGTTGTGGCTCAACCCTAGTGTGGGTATTTGATGGGTTTCTAAAATTAGGGTTTGGATGTTTATGGGTGTTTGCTATTTGGGCTAATTTAGGGTTCTTATTGCTATAATTAGTGGTTGCAAATACTAATTAACCTTTCCATGACTTGGGTCCTTCTTGAGAAAAAGGATTTGAGTCTAGAAAATTAGCGTAACAAGGAATTAGGGCATTATCAAGAGAAATTAGCTTAACAAGGAACTAGGGCATTATCAAGAGATTGGTAGTCCCAATCAATTGGGTTGAAACCAGAAATGGTAAAACCCTACTTAAGCCCTAATTAACGGGTTAAAACCTCGAGAGAGTAATACCCTACTTGCACCTCAATTGCTTGATTAATTGACACCCAATTGGCCTCGAGAGAGGCAATTAGGGCAAAGCCACTCAAACTATCGAGAGGTATAGAGTGGGCATATTCGTGCATTGGTTATAGCTGTATCCCTAATCAACATCCCTACCTTAGAACATTGAAATCCATTAAGTATCCGCCTAGGTGAAAGTCGCGACCCTAGTGCCTTTATCCTTATAAGAAAACAACATCAAAACAAATTAGTTAATCAATTAGCATTTAACAACAGCTTAATATTTAATATAGTTCACAACACCCTATCATGAGAAGTGCAATTAGAAACACGAGGCTCTACTAGTTCACATAGACACTCACTCCAATTATTTACTCCCTGAGGATTCGATCCCGACCTTTCGGGTAGAAGCTGCACGACCCTTGCCTTCCTACTCTAAATAGTAGCGAGGGTGAGAGCCGATCACTTTTTGGTGCTGTTGCTGAGGAGTTAAGACAGTGTTGATTATCTACGTGTCTAGTAGCGTTAAGTGTTTTTATTTCCTTATGTATTTTTTAACTTTTTTGTTTAATCCAATGGGAAACGTTATTGTGGGGGAGGAGGTATATGATAATAAAGAGGACGAAATCAATCAATTACCTCCACAAAGAAGGGTCCGACAGGCTAATCTACAAGATGATATCCCAGACCCTCCCCCGTACCTACCTCCTAGAGCTGCCCCTCGGATGATTCCAAATGAAGGGTATGCTAGTGCTATTGTTCCGCCGAGGATTCGGGAAGGGAACTTCCAAATTACAAACGTGATGCTCACCCTCCTAGAGCAACGAGGGTATTTCACCGGATCCGCGCACCAGAATGCCTATAAGCATCTCAAGGGCTTCGTAGATACTTGTTGGGGAAGTAAACAGACAAATGTCTCAGAGGATGCATTACGACTCAGGTTGTTCCCTTTCTCTCTTCGGGGGAAAGCCCTTGATTGGATCGAGCGTCTTCCCAACCATTCAATATCAACTTAGGATGAGCTCGCGGATAAATTCATTGCCAAATTCTTTTCCCCGAGTCATATGGAAGTGCTTCGTGATGAAATATTGGCCTTCAAACAAGACCCCAATAAGCCCTTACATGAGATATGGGAGAGATATAAGACCATGGTTAATGAATGTCCAAACAACGACATGACTGAAGCCATGAACCAATAGACTTTCTACCGAGGGATTAACACTGTGAATCAATGTATAGTCAATCAGTTGGCCGGTGGAAATTTTATGAAGTTGACTTATCCCGAGGCATGTGAGATTCTAGATGAGATGTCCGACACATCATCGGCTTGGCAAAGTAGATATAATGTGCCTCAAGGAGAGACCGATGTGAATAGTCTCCATAAAGAGCTCCAAGAACAAGGGCAAGCAATTGCCGAGCTCACTACTACCATGAATCAACTTGCCAAAGCCCAACTTCAACAATTTCAAAGGCCAAAGCAAGTGAATGCTATGGAAGGAGTGAACATGAAAGGAACTCAAATGAGACCTCGGGGGAACTCTAAGCAAAACCATAATGATCAAAGTGACCAAGGGCCTAGTGGGTATGGCCAAGATGAAGAGTATGCTGACCAAGAGGAAGATATGATGTATGCAAACAACTATCAAGGTCAAGGCAATAGTCAAAACAACAACCAAAGTTGGAGAAACCAAGGCAATAACCAAAGTTCGGGGAATCGAAGACCAAGAAACTGGAATAACAACAACAATGCTCGGAATTGGGGGAACAACAACAACGATCGTCAATGGGGGAACAATAGTGACCGACAGTGGGGGAACAACAATGAGGAAAATTGGAATGGGGGAAACAACAACAACAACTGGGGAGGCAACGGTAATCGTGGGTCGGGCTTTCAAAGGCCCCCGATGTACCAACAACCAAGCAACCCACCCCCATACCAATCTCAAGGGCAAAGTTCATCGGGCTCGGATATGGGTAGGATTGAAAATATGTTCAAGCAGATGATGGAGAGAAATGCAGAATCCGATGCTCAGTTGGAATCTTACAACACCTCCATCAGGAACCTCGAAGTGCAAATGGGCCAGATTTCACATGCCTTAAACACACGCCCAAAGGGTGAATTACCGAGTGATACGGTGGTGAACCCCAAGGGTGGGAACAACAACAATACCGGTCACGTCATGGCGGTGACTACAAGGAGTGGAAAAGATGGTGAAGCAAGTACGTCGAGGCAAAAGAAGGTTATTGTTGAAGATGAAGATATTCCCCAAGAAGAGTTACCGGTTGAAGTGGAACAAGTGATGGATGACCCAAGTGAAGGTGATGTAAGAATTGACATACATGACAATGGGGAGGACTTGGAAAGGAACGTGAACCCGTCTAGGGAGCACGTAATTGATATGCCGGAGCCAGTGACCCCACAAGACAAGGCACCATTGACTAGGCCACCTCCTCCCTACCCTCAGAGATTGGCCAAACAAAAGCAAGAGACTCAGTTCAAAAAGTTTATAGATATGATGAAGAGTCTCTCCATCAACGTTCCATTGGTGGAAGCCTTGGAGCAAATGCCTGGATACGCTAAGTTCATGAAGGACTTAGTGACAAAAAAACGGTCCATGGAGTGTGAGACCATCAAGATGACTCACCAAGTGAGTGCTATAGTTCACTCCATGGCACCGAAACTTGAGGATCCGGGTGCCTTTACTATTCCTTGCACGATTGGGAGTGCAGACTTTGCCAAAGCCCTATGTGATCTTGGGGCAAGTATTAACTTGATGTCGTATTCAGTGTTTAAGACTTTGGGGATCGGACAACCTAAGGCGACCTCTATGCGTTTGCAAATAGACGACAGGTCTATGAAGAGGCCCCTAGGTATTATTGATGATGTGCTAGTGAGGGTGGACAAGTTTATATTGCCAGCAGATTTTGTTATTCTTGACTGTGAGGTTGATTTTGAGGTCCCCATTATCTTGAGGAGGCCTTTCCTTGCCACGGGGAAGGCCTTGGTTGATGTAGAAGTTGGGGAACTCACGTTCAGAGTGGGTGATGAGAAGGTGATCTTTCATGTATGCAAATCTATGAGGCAGCCTAACAACACGGAAGTTTTCTCTTTTATGGACCTCGTGTCTGAGGTTATTATTGATGATGTCAGTGCTATGATCCATGTTGAGGACCCAGTGGAGTTGGCCTTATTGAATCATGAAGAATCAGTGGTGGAAGGTGTTCTTGAAAGCACCCATGCCCTTCAAGGCATGGGGTCTTATTCTTATGCTCCCAGAAAATTATCCTTGGATTTGGAGAACCGGAAGACTCCACCAACAAAGCCTTCCATTGAAGAACCTCCGAATCTGGAGTTGAAGCCACTTCCTTCCCACCTCAGGTATGAATATCTTGGTCCATCTTGTACTTTACCTATTATTCTTTCCTCTTGCCTAACCCAAGTGCAGGTACACTCAACTCTAAAAGTGCTACGGAGGAGAAAGAAAGCAATCGGATGGACTATGGCGGATATTCGAGGTATTAGCACCGCCTTTTGCATGCACAAAATCATATTTGAGGATGGATCCAAGCCCTCCGTGGAGAATCAAAGAAGACTCAATGAAGAAATACAAGAGGTAGTGAAGAAGGAGATCATCAAATGGCTCGATGCGAGAGTTGTCTATCCAATTTCGGATAGCGCTTGGACTTCTCCGGTCCAATGCGTCCCAAAAAAGGGTGGAATGACGGTGATCAAGAATGATAAAAATGAGATCATTCCCACAATAACGGTTACCGGATGGCAAGTGTGCATGGACTACCGCAATCTCAACAAGGTGACCCGAAAAGACCATTTTCCTTTGCCATTCTTGGATCAGATGTTGGATAGTCTTGCGGGCCGGGTCTTCTATTATTTTCTCGACGGGTATTCTGGATATAATCAAATTTTGATCGCCCCGGAGGATCAATAGAAGACTACCTTTACTTGCCCATATGGTACTTTTGCCTTTTCACGCATGCCCTACGGACTTTGTAATGCCCCGGCCACTTTCCAAAGATGTATGATGGCAATCTTCACCGACATGGTGGAAGACTTTCTTGAAGTATTCATGGACGACTTTAGTTTCGTCAAGGATTATTTTGATGAATGCTTATCTAATCTTGATAAGGTCCTTGCTACATGTGAAGAGACGAACTTAGTATTGAATTGGGGGAATGCCACTTCATGATGGAAGAGGGAATTGTATTGGGACATAAGATATCAAAAAATGGAATTGAAGTTGATAAAGAAAAAATTGAGGTGATCTCAAAGTTGCCACCACCTACTTCAGTTAGAGGAGTCCGGAGTTTCCTTGGTCACGCCGGTTTTTATAGGCGTTTTATCCAAAACTTCTCTAAGGTGGTAAATCCATTGTGCAAGTTGCTTTAGAAGGATTCTAGATTCCATTTTGATGAACATTGTATGCATGACTTTGAACTTTTGAAAGACAAGCTCACCACTACTCCTATCATCACGGTGCCAGATTGGAGCTCACCCTTCGAGCTTATGTGTGATTCGAGCGATGTAGTTGTGGGTGTTGTGCTGGGCCAGAGGGTGAACAAGATTTTTCACCCTATCTACTACGCTAACAAGATGATGAATTAGGCTTAAATGAATTACACGGTCATGGAGAAGGAGCTTTTGGCAATAGTCTTTTCTATGGAGAAATTTCGTCCTTACTTGATGGGTGCCAAGGTCATAGCTCATACTGACCATGTGGCACTCCGGTATCTCATGACTAAGAAGGATTCCAAAGCGACGCTTATGCATTGGGTATTGTTGCTCCAAGAGTTTGACTTAGAGATTGTGGATCGAAAAGGGAGTGAAAACCAAGTGCCGACCATTTTCTTGGTTGGAGGAGCAAGGGAGACCTTGTGATGGACTTGAAATCAATGACAGTTTCACGGATGAACAACTTCTGTCGGTGTCAATGCACGAGATGCCATGGTTTGCGGATATTGCCAATTACCTTGTCACCGGTGTTGTCCCGTGTGAGCTATCTTCTAACCAAAGGAAAAATCTTAGGAGGGATAGCTTGGATTTCTATTGGGATGAGCCTTATCTATTCAAGATTTGCACTGATGGGGTCATACGAAGATGTGTATCGGAGGAAGAACAAATGGCTATTATTGAGTCTTGCCACTCCTCACCGTATGGTGGTCATCATGGAGGAGCAAGAACTGCTTCAAAGGTGCTTAGTTGTGGTTTCTTTTGGCCTACATTGTACAAGGATGCTGGTGATCTAGTCAAAAGGTGTGATGAGTGCCAAAGGGCCGGGGGAATTTCCAAGAAAGATGAGATGCCTCTAAATAAGTGGATATCTTGATGTTTGGGGCATCGATTTCATGGGCCCATTTGTGAGTTCTTGTGGGAACACGTACATTCTAGTGGCGGTCGATTATGTGTCTAAATGGGTTGAGGCCGTGGCTTTTCCCAACAATGAAGCCAAGAGTGTTATTACTTTCCTCAAGAAGAACATCTTTACAAGGTTTGGCACGCCTCGTGCTATCATCAGTGATGGGGGGTTGCATTTTTGCAACAAAGCCTTTGACACCTTGCTTTCCAAGTATGGTGTTAATCACAAAGTCACCACCCCTTACCACCCTCAGGCAAGTGTCCAAGTGGAAGTCTCTAAGAGAGAAATAAAGAGCATATTATCAAAGACGGTCAATGCTAATAGGACCGATTGGGCAAAGAAATTGGATGATGCTCTTTGGGCTTACAGAACCGCTTACAAGACCCCAATTGGTATGTCCCCGTACCGGTTAGTCTTCGGGAAAGATTGCCATATTCCGGTAGAGTTGGAGCACAAGGCTATGTGGGCCTTGAAAAAGTTAAACTTAGAATGGGATGTAGCGGCTAACCTTCGTGTGGAGCAACTAAATGAGTTAGATGAATTCAGATTCCATGCGTACTCTAGTTCGTCCTTGTATAAGGACAAAATGAAGTACCTACATGACAAGTATGCTCGAGGCAAAGAGTTCAAGGTTGGTGATTTGGTGTATTGTTCAATTCTCGGTTGAGGCTATCCCGAGAAAACTCAAGTCAAAATGGAGCGGGCCTTTCGAAGTGGTATTTGTGACTCCATTTGGTGCTCTTGATCTCAAAAACAAAAGTGGAGAAATCTTCAGAGTCAATGGTCACCGGGTCAAACACTATCTTGGCAGGATTGATGATAGCCACGTGGTGGCACTTCTTCATCTTAAATGATCTCGGTAACATGCGTCGTGCCGCGACGTTAAATCAGGTGCTTCTTGGGAGGCAACCCATGTGTCTTTATTTTTGTTTTGTTTGTTTTTCTTGGTAGAATAGGATTCATTTTTGCACTAACTAGTTTTTGGATGTTGTCGGATGATTTTGACATAGGAAATATGGCTAAGTTTGGGAAAATGGCTCTCTGAAGTTGGAACTGCGGCCGCGGTCCCTTTTTCGCGGTCCGCAGTGCCCTCTTAAGATAAATGATGAGTCTCTCAACCTTGCTCCGCGGCCGCGGTCCTCTTTTCGCAGACCGCAGAGCCCGGTTACTGAAAAGGGGTCTCTCTGAATCTACCTCACCGCGGCCACAATCGACTTTTCGCGGTCCGCGGTGGGTCATCCTCACAAGCTCAACATCAGTACATGACCGGGGACCGCGGTCAATTTTTCACGGTCCGCGGTGGGTAAGTGTGTGGACCCCATCCCCCTTCTATAAATAGACCTTTAGGGCTTCAGTTTATACGTTACGCACTTTCACTTCTTAGAGCATCCTTTGACTGTGTCTCACTCATCTTATCTCTGAATTGCATTTCACTTCATCAGATCCTCATCCAAGAATCTAGTAAGTGTAATTGTGATTAATTAACTTCTTAATTTCTTTATTTTCTTCAGTAATTGGTAGATTTTTCTTCTCTTTTTCATAATTTTTCTTTTCTAGGATTTTAAACATGTTAGGGTTAGTTCAAAATGATCATTTTAGACCCTTGGAATCTAATTGCATTGATTAAACATATAGGGATTAACTAAATGAACAACTGAGCATGAAAATGGAAAAATTTGAAAACCCTAGCTTATTAGTCTGATCGCGGTCCGCGGTCCTTTCTTCGCGGACCGCGGTGCTTAGCCTATGCATCCTGCAAGTGATGACCGCGGTCAATTATTCGCGGTCCGCGGTCCCCTAGAGTCAGATACAGGTTCTCTGATCCTGCTTCACCGCGGCCACGGTCAAGTTTTCGCGGTCCGCGGTGCTAAGTTTCAGAGAGTTACATTGGTATGGGGTCCTCCACTGCGGTCCGCGGTCCCTTTTTCGCGATCCGCGGTGGTTGTTCTGCAACTGTTCTGCTTCTAAGTTTTGTTTGTTAATGTCTGTGCAGCTTCTCTTTGGGTACTAACCATGTTTAAATGTTTCAATATTGCAAACGATGGTTCTATCAAGAGGCAGAGGTCGTAAACCAACGGGCAAGGGGGAATCATCTGGGGGGAGAGGCAAGAAAATGATAAAGCTTGATCCGAAGGTCCGGGAAAAAATGAAAAGAACAAGGAAAGCCATACGGACATTAAACAAAGCTGTTTCCCACTCGGACAGTGATTATGTCCCCTCCGAAGCCTCGTCAGAATCTATATCGGAGTACGTCGAAGACTTCCCGAAAAGGTTTCGACTAACCAATGAACCATTAGACTCCCCCCCTATCCAAGCATCTACACACTCTGAGTCAGCTGAGGGCTCAATCTCCGGGAGTGGCCACACGGATTCTACCTCACCTACAACTTTCTTATCAGGGGAGCATTCTGGTGATGATGAAGGGGGTGAACCTCAAGTTGAGGGGGTAGAACGTACAAGGAACCCAGATGCATGGCAGAACAAATTTGTAAGTGAAGCGGATTTCCATCAATTCCGGGATTTGTGGGGCTCAAGATCACTCATTTTGGAGCGCAAGTTCACAATCAAGGACTTGTTGCCCCACAACCCAGAGGTGAAGAGGCAATTTTTAGAAAGAAAAGGCTGGGACTATTTTTCTGCTTACCTTCCGGATGCCAATGAGCACCTAGTCAAGGAGTTCTACACTAACTTGTCATTTCTGCAAAAAGACTCCAAGGCTTCAATGGTGCGGAATCTCACGATACCCTTTGATGGACAATATGGATGACTCCCTATATCAGGAGAAGCTAGCAGATAAGGATGTGGCCCGGAATTGGCTGGCTTTGCACTGAGCCAGGCCTGGGGAGACTCCTGAGTGGTTACCGACTGGAAAGACTATCTACCGAAAGACCCTGATCTTTGAAGCCAAGGGATGGGCAACCTTCGTGTGCAACAGGTTGGACCCAACTTTTCATGAGAACACCATGCCCCTCAGTCAAGCTGTACTTATTGCTTCCATCATGGTTGGGTTCCCGATTAATGTTGGGAATATCATGTCCAACGTCATCAGTAGAGTGGTAAACGAAGGTGATAAATCTTACCCTTTTCCTAACTTCCTTACCATGTATTTTGAGGACCAGGGGGTGGACAAGAAGCGCTTTGATACAAAAGTCAATCCCAAAGCGGACTTCTCTTGGTATGATTTGCTAGATGAGGACAACCCCAAAAGGAAATTCAAGGGTAAGTCTGTGGCCTTCACTGGCCAGTGTGAAGAGCCAGCGGTGGTGGTGGAGTCATCTCAGCCTCAGCCAGACATTCCAGAGGATGCACCAGGCCCATCTACCTCCGTCGGTCCAGCCATTCCTTCATCCAGGGCTTATCCTCTGATAGACCACATGCTCAATCAGACACTGACCAACATCAACAACTGGATGCAAGCAGCAACTTCAAATCTGTCTGTGATTTCTACGTCAGTGGCAACCCTGGCCCCTCCTCCACCACCAAAGTACCCCCAGTCCGTTACAGACGCGTTAAAGGAAATTCTGGAAAACCAGAAGAAGATTTTGGATGCCGTGGGAGCACATGGGGATGCATTGAAGAAGCTGGCAAAGGAGACAAGGAAGCTAAGGCACACCCGTGCTTCAAAGGAGTCAGTGGCAGAGCTAAGAAAAGAGGTGGAGAAGCTGAAGGGAGATCAGCTCCCGCTAGACTTGCTACTCCAGGATCCTTTAGCCCAGTCAGAGCAGCAGCCAGAGCAGGAGGTAGAGCCCGATAGTCCAGCAAAGAAGAGGAAGGTCTTGCCCCGCACAGAGGGCATTCGACTAGTTCTGGCAGACCCTCCAGTACAGACTCAGGCTGCGGAGCAGACTCAGCCCCAGGGCCAGGAGGCACAGACCACTGGAGGACCACCACAGGCACCGACAGACCCATCTCTATCTCAGCCACAGGCATAGGCAGACCCACTCCATCTCAGTCACAGGGACAACCACAGGCCGAGGGCCAATAGGGAGTTTTCTTTACTCTCTATCTCTCTCCCATTTTTTTTTGGAGCTATTTTTGGTTATATAGCATTGAGGACAATGCTAACTTTTAGTTGGGGGAGTGGCCCTATAGGTATTTTTGATTGGATGTTATGGTTTGTATAATTCAGACGATTTTTCTTTTATTATGCTTTATTTTCTATTTTGGCATGTAAATAAGTTTACTATTTCAGTACTTTTATGACTTTTTACTTTTTGGTATGTATAAAGTTACTCTTCATTGTATATATTCATCCCTTTATGTATATTCGACTAATTCCCCTCATGGACATATTCATTCTATCCCACGCATTTTACTTTACGCACTTTTCCATTTTATAGCTTCTTATTTTTCTTTCATAGCTTCTTGTAACGCCACGGTTCTTTCCAAATGTGGAATTTGTGTGAACCGGGTGCCTCTTTCCAAGGATGGATGGTGTGACAACCTTCTTAAGGGTTTGAGTCTGTTTTCCCATTTTGTTTTTGTTTTTCTTTTTTTTTTTCTTTCTAGTTAGTGAATAAAAGGTGCCTCAAGAAAATCTTCACTTGGGCCTAACACATTTTCCTTTGATCCCATGGTCAAAGGCAAACCGTTGTGTTTAGGATGGTGATAGTGATGATATTGAGACTCTTGTGTTGGAAGATAATCATCAAGTGGTTCTTCGGGACCATTGTGTTACTCAAAGCACGACTAAGGTCGTTGTGGGCCCTCGACTCTATTTCTATAGAAATCCCATAGCTTGGGTGGTGAGAATTCGAAATTGCAAGTCCAAGTCCCGTGCCACTAGTCTAGAACTTGTCTTGAATGTTTGTCTAGGCGAAATTCTTAGTGTAATTTGACTTGAGAAGTGACTATAGGCCCTCCTTGATCCAAATTGCAAATTGAACATTTCCATGACCTACCAAAAATGAATTCCCTAGTCAACCCTTTTGAGCCTTAGGCCCTTTATTTCGAAAACCATACTACAAGCCTTTGCCCAATTTTACCCTCTCTTGGCACCCGATCTTCCTTAGCACTAGGAAAAAAACATAAGTTTGGGGGAGAGATGAGTGATGAAACAAAAGTGAAAAAGAAGGCACAAGAAAGAAAAAGGGAAGGCAATGAAAAAAAAAGAACAAATAGAAGAAATAAAGGGAATTGATGAAAGAATTGTGTCAAAAGGTGTGGAATGCCTAAAAAGGAGAAAAGTGTCTTGAGTGAACAAAAAGGTGTGACAGTACGTCTCTCCAACCCTACAAAAGAGTTAAAATGACTCAAAGAGTCAAAAGAATATGAGAACAAAAATGAAGTGCTTAAGGAAAGATAGAGCCCACTCTGACCAAATACTTCCTACCCTTGACCAAAAGCCTTCATTAAGTGTCCACAAAAACCCTGTATGATCTCGAGTCGAATGAAACTTATATTAGTGGTGATTTACATAAGGGGCAAGCATATAGTACTTTGAGCCGGTCTTGGGACTTTTTCCTTAATGAGAGATGAGCGAATTCCCATATTCCTCGTTCTGAGTGTTACTATTCTAAAAGTGAGGTGCTTAGGGAGAGACGCGGACTATGAGTTTGGGATCCACACTGACCAAGGTGGTAGTTAGAGTTTCATTGATGAATCATATCAACTCTTGAAGCTCTTGTATCACACTTGAAACCATGGTTTTAAAAGGTTCAAACATTGTTAATGATTCATTTGCATTAAGGGCTATTGTTAGTCCCAATTGATGCTAATTGAGGTTACTTTAGGACAACCGGATTTTCTTGGAATCAATCATAGGGGTGGGGCTTATTTTGTTTTCCTGAGGACAAGCAAAAGCTTAAGTTTGGGGGAGTTGATAACTAGGATTTTTACCTTGTTTTCCGCCCTTCTATGCTTAGGTTTTGGTTATATTTATACACAAGTAGCCCCGAAAGCTTATATGGTGTGCTTGTTGCAGGATTGAACCAGAAATGATGACATTTGGTCAAGAATACGCTCAAAACAGGAGTGAATCTGGCACAAGTACCAAGAACAACAAAAGTGACCAAGGCAAATGCCCACCGCGGTCGCGATCCATTCTCCGGGACCGCGGTGGTAAACTTCAGAGAAGCATTCAAGGCATCATATCCCACCGCGGTCGCGGTTCATTCTTCGCGGACCGCGGTGGTGAGATTCAGAGATGGGAATTCCAAGCAAAAATCCACCGCGGCTGCGGTCCAATCTTCGCGGACCGCGGTGGCAAGATTCAGAGACCCTCATTCAAGGCCATATTCCACCGCGGCCGCGGTCCAATTACCGCGGTCCAGAGGTTCAGAGAGTGTGATTCAAGGCCCAGGCTCACCGCGGCCGCGGTCCGCGGTAGAGTACCTTTAGAGACTCAGAGGTCACGACTTCAGTTATCCACCGCGGGCCGCGGTCGATTTTGTGCGGTCCGCGGTAGCCCCGCATAGGCATTTTTGTCCAGATTCGGCTGAGTATAAATAGCTTATTTTGTAAAAAAAAATTTGGTTATCTTTTGCAATCTTTGAATTTTCTGAACGGAAGAGCACGTGAATAACTAGTTTTTCCTCTTTTTAGCTTATTTCTTGCATTTTTAACATTGAACCCTTGAGTTTATTGTTAAGAATCATTAATATGGGTTCTATTTCATCTCTTTCATTGAATTTATCTTTGATTATGAGTAGCTAGACCCATTAGCTAGGGTTGTGGCTCAACCCTAGTGTGGGTATTTGATGGGTTTCTAAAATTAGGGTTTGGATGTTTATGGGTGTTTGCTATTTGGGCTAATTTAGGGTTCTTATTGCTATAATTAGTGGTTGCAAACACTAATTAACCTTTCCATGACTTTGGTCCTTCTTGAGAAAGAGGATTTGAGTCTAGAAAATTAGCCTAACAAGGAATTAGGACATTATCAAGAGATTGGTAGTCCCAATAAATTGGGTTGAACCCAGAAAGGGTAAAACCCTACTTGAGCCCTAATTAACGGGTTAAAACCTCGAGAGAGTAATACCCTACTTGCACCTCAATTGCTTGATTAATTGACACCCAATTGGCCTCGAGAGAGGCAATTAGGGCAAAGCCACTCAAACTACCGAGAGGTATAGAGTGGGCACATCCGTGCATTGGTTATAGTTGTATCCCTAATCAACATCCTTAACTTAGAACATTGAAATCCATTAAGTATCCGCCTAGGTGAAAGTCGCGACCCTAGTGCCTTTATCCTTATAAGAAAACAACATCAAAACAATTAGTTAATCAATTAGCATTTAACAATAGCTTAATATTTAATATAGTTCACAACACCCTATCATGAGAAGTGCAATTAGAAACACGAGGCTCTACTAGTTCACATAGACACTCACTCCAATTGTTGACTCCTTGAGGATTCGATCCCGACCTTTCGGGTAAAATCTGCACGTCCCTTGCCTTCCTACTCTAAATAGTAGCGAGGGTGAGAGCCGATCAGATGCGCAGGCGAATCGAGGTGAGATAGAAGGAGGTTTTCACGACCTTAGAATACAGAATTAGCTAGAAATATACAGGATGACCTTTTGGGTCATCACAATCTCCCTTCTTAAACAAACGTTCGCCCTCGAACGTGCCAAGATTCACCTTGAACTCATCCAATCACTGATTGTATACTTCCAACACATAACCGCGGGTGATCCCACGTCACCCCAACCCACATAATCCTGATGAAACAATCACAACCGCAATATAGCCTTCACATCACCACCGATAAGCCTCATACCTCTACTTCTCACCCTCTACTCATTTACAAAAGATCCGATTCTAAATCCATATCCGGCATTAGCCTCAACCAGCTGCATCAACTCATGACTACACCCACAAGGCACGACCACACAATATAGCACATCACACATAGGCTCAAATAGGACTTTTGATCACAATAGCTGCCGAAATCAACTCAACATTGGCAATTAGCCCCACATCTAAAAGAACTCTGTTTCCAAGCTCCATAATACTGATAATGATGCGATAAACACGAAGACCTCATTATTAAACACCCGAGTCACCAAGCCACAACTAACACCACCGGGCACACATCTCGCAAGCTAACACTAAAGAAACACATAACAAAATGACTAAATATGAATATAGAAACATATAAGGGAACTATCAAACAAGCCCATCACAACTCTCTATCAATAATGACTTACCAAAAGCAATATAACAAGGAAGAAGCAAAGCATATGAGCAAATTACAAGGATTTCATCCTGATAAAATTTCCATCGCGGTACTCATCCCGGTCCAAACATGTCGAATCACAAATATCACGAGGATCTCGCCCTCAACTCTGAATCACATACCGAAAATTTATCATACTAATTGAAATTCCTCCACTAATTCATCCCAGCTGATAAAATCATAATGCTAACTGAACTCACACCTTGATGGAGTATCAAATCACAGCTCGAAAACAAAATACTTAGGAAAATCACACAAAACTTACTATGAAGAACAACAAGGACTCACTTCCAGTTTCACCACTAGCAAGAATGAATAAAACAACGATAGACACGGGTTACTACTCATATAATCTCTCATCAGGAGCAACACGAAAATAGAGTGAAAAACATGAAACTCACTCGTAAATGAAACAACAAATATGGGGGACTCGTCCTGACCAATAGAACTATAGTGAAATACAATTTGTGCCCCTCTGTAACACATCAAAACATACATGGGTGATGATATTTGGCACAACGACCTTTAGTTTACTACATGAAACACATCAATGGGTCGGTTCTCCCCCTCTTGGGCGCCCTTTACTCACCTGAATACCCTGCTATAACACACCTACCTGAATCCTGGAACGATCTCTCACCCTGTGGCTAACATCTCCACACTGAAAACAACCTCTATGCTGACGTGGCTGTAGAAACTAAGCAACACAAGTACTCTGAAACCCCTGAGCACCTGGAACCCCATACGAAACTGGTAATGAAAACTGAACTGGCTGACCCACAAAACCTCCACCGTATTGCACCCTGCCTCCATAATAAGGACCAGTAGATCCCTCTGGTCTACGAGGCCTCCTCGCCTCTCTGAACTCTCTCTCTTGATCTCGTCTGTCCTCTCACTCCCGGTCCCACATGCTCTCAAACGGGCGAGCATCCCTACTACTTGCTGAAACGAAGCATCCTACTTTAACTCTCGAGTCCCGCTGAACCGAATATCATGTCTGAATCTCTCAATGACTCTACAGACTCATCTCCTAACTGAAGCAACCAAGGGAGGTGTATGCTTCAGAGCCGTTGCATCTTAATTTGCCTCATTGGATTTGATTGGTGAATCCGCACACATAGTAGATTCACATTATTTAAGCCTTTTTCTTATTAATCGTTATTAATATTCTAAACTTAACAGGTACGGCATGTAAGAATTCAATACAACAGTTGTTCTACAAAAGATTTTGATATGTCTGCGTGCACATCCTATAGAACAAAAGAACGAGTGTTAGTGGCACGAAAAGATAGATTCAGTTTACAAATAATTGTATAAATTTAAGAGAATTTGATTCAAAATTTCTTGGACTAGACATACTTTCCTAACTTGATAAACTTGGTTATTACATATATGCGTTGTTCTTATTTTGGTTATTACGACAAATCACCTCAATAGGATTTTCACGTTATTGAGGTGATTTTTCCCTATATTATTAATAATTATTTTTTGTTTATAAATCCTCTATCTAAACTTAGTCCCATTTAAATTTTTACGGATCTCATAAACCTTTTATTTGAGTTTTTTTTCTCTGCCACGTTAATGCTTACCTTCTCTTTAATTAATCTCAGCTATTTTCTTTTTATAAAGTGACTAAAATCATCTCACCACTAGAAAAGAACATTGTATTTCTTCAGTATCTGATCCAACATTCCAACAGAAAAGCCAATATTTTAATCAAAACAAAACCCAACGCCCAATACTCCAAACACCGGGATAGAAATGACACGTAGCTACTTTAAAGAATTATTATTTAAAAATTAGTCGGTACATTCTGATTTTAAATTGTTAGTTCAATTTTTTGGGACGAATATGTTCTAAAGTTAAGATTTTTAATATAAAATTTTAGGACAAAATAAATAATGACTATACACACTTGCCCCAAAAACAAGCAGTAGCTTTACGAGGCGGGCCACGCTAACCAAGTCAAAGGCCGAAGCACTTCAATTCAAAAACTTTCAAAAATCAAAACCGCCATCTGAAAATTTGAACTACTGATCTCTTCCAACGGTCCCCTCTCTCTCTCACACACACACACAGTGTCTCAAAGGGAAAACAGGTTCGAATTTTGGAGTGTGATCCACAAGCTAAGGTTGGTTAATCTTATTCTTTCTTCCAGTTTCTTCAAAGGTAAGTACATATTTTTTTGCTGTTTTGTTATTTGTTAGTCCATTTTCAGTTTTAATTTTGTGGAAAAATATTATCTTTACAACTCCCTTGAATTATTTTAGTCATGATGCTTTTACTAAATTTGATTATTGATACCAGAAAAGAACTGAGTTAGGGTCTGATCAGTCATCAGATAGCGAGTTATCAGTGTAGTTTAGCCCGTTGTAGTTAATTATACCTTATTTTAGGTCACCGATATCTACACTTTCTATACACAGTTGCAGGTAATTAGATATGAAGTATTTACATCGTCAATGAATATAACTTAAAACGCTAACTAAATGGAACGCTAAACTAGGAAACTGGAACACCATTGACAAAAAGGAGTAATTGATTTTAATAAATTAAAACCTTGAAATCCTCACTTTCTAGTAGGTCATTAAGCTGATATTTCTTTTTCAGAGGTTTTTGTTTTTCTTAATTGCAAAAAGTTGGCTAAGTTTGAAACATTCTTGATGTTTCTTCGAGTGGCAAATGGTTTGTGTTGAAAAACTTTGTTCAATGAGAAAGACTGTAATTTTAAATGCTGATGTTGTTTATTATTTCTGTTAAATTGACAGGTTTTATTGTCCCTGGACTAATATGCAAATGGATTGTCTTAAAACATGTCAAACAGAAAACTTTTCTACTCCTGGAAAAATAGGGCAGTTAGAATCTGCTGTGGTAACAAAAGTTAGAGTTATTGTTAGAGTTCGCCCCTTTCTTCCTCAAGAAATTAACTCGAGAGATGGAAAACCAATCTCTTGTGTCTCTGTTCTCAACTCAGAATCTGAGCCTTCAGAGGATATCACAGTTCATCTCAAGGATTATGAAACTTGGTAAGCATTTTCTCAATTGTTGACATGCTCTAAGATTTAATCTGTCTTACTATTATAGCATATTATATTACTGGGACTACTATTTGTTGCACAAACTTATCCTAGGATATTTTTGTTTTTGATTGTAGTCGTAATGAATGCTACAAGTTGGATGCTTTTTTTGGTCAAGAAGACAACAATATAAGTGAAATATTTGGCAAAGAAGTCAATCCTTTGATCCCTGGGTTATTACATGGTCACAATGTCACAGTATTTGCTTATGGAGCTACTGGGAGTGGCAAAACTTACACCATGCAGGTATATTTTGTATTTGTCTCATAATGCACAACTTGCTCCGTTACTCCTGGCTCCTGCAATTGGACTAGTGCGCGTAGATTAGGAGATAAATATAGAGTTACAACAGAGGTACACGATGTTTCTTTTCAAGTTTTTTGCTGCTCTACTACTATAACGTAGATCCATGAGTGACCAAAGGAGATATCAGATTTTTCGGATTGGCACCATGCATAGGCTTATCCAATGTATGCAGCCATTTAGTCCTAATACATTTGACCTCTAAAGAGATATGTATGTGAATATAGATCCCTGGATGTACACGTGAATTGTTTTGCAAATACCTTGTTGCTGATGCAGGGAACTGAAAACCTCCCTGGTCTAATGCCACTTGCAATGTCCTCTATTCTCTCGAGGAGTCAGGGAAGAAGTAACATAGCAATATCATACTATGAAATATACATGGATAGGTGCTATGATCTACTTGAACTTAAGGAGAAGGAAATTTTCATATTGGACGACAGAAGTGGACAGATTCATCTCAAAGGACTTGCACAAGTTACCATCAGTTCAATGTCAGAGTTTCAAGAGGCGTTTTCTTGTGTGGTTCAGAGAAGAAAAGTTGCACATACGGGTGTTAATGATGTCTCTAGCCGTAGTCATGCCGTGCTCACTATTTATGTTTCAACTCCTTGCTGTGATGATACTGGAAATGTTGTTACTGGGAAGTTAAACCTTATTGACTTGGCAGGTTTTAACACTACTACATTTAAGCATTAATTATTGTGTAAGACCATTTAACTGAAAGGTAACTCACAAGTTGTAACTCTAATGTCATTGAATTAGGAAACGAAGATAATAGAAGAACTTGCAACACTGGAATTCGTCTACAAGAGAGTGCTAAGATCAACCAGTCCTTATTTGCATTGTCAAATGTGATTTATGCATTGAACAACAATCAACCGCGAATACCCTATAGAGAAAGCAAATTGACAAGGGTATTGCAAGACTCTCTTGGAGGAACAAGCCGTGCGTTGATGATTGCATGCTTGGTAGGATGTTGTATATATTATCTCTTGCCTTTCGGTGCCGCGAATGCAACACTATTCTGAACACTATTTTCTTTTCTTTGTTCATAGAACCCCGGAGAGTACCAAGAATCTCTTCATACAGTTAGTTTGGCAGCCAGATCAAGACGCATATCCAATTTTGTTGCCTCAGCACAAAAAGGAGGTACTCCAAAGGTCAAAGTTGATATGGAGGCAAAGCTTCGCGACTGGCTAGAATCTAAAGGCAAGACAAAAAGTGCTCAAAGAATTGGGGCATTTGATTCTCCATTTTCTAGCAAAACTCCAAATTCCATATGCTCTACAAAAAAGCTTGGTTTGTTTGAGAGCTCTTCAAAGCATAAATTTATTAGTAAACAAGGTGCTTCAAGCATAAAAAAGAGGTAAGAGATTACTCTATGATCTTGCTGTACTTACCTGTGTTAGATTTGATGATTGCTTAACTTTGCATTTGATTTTGATGATTGCTTAATTTTGTTGTACAGGGATCCGGATGGGGCCTGTAGAAATCTATTTAATAATGGACATCGATCAAACATCACAGTGGAGGTAAAAGACAGAGAGAACTATAATTTTGACCAAGTCCATTGTGAGTTAATGATGCAACATTTTGCTCCTTGCAGAATTCTTCGTGTTAAATTGAATAAAATCCATTGACAAACTTGGTCCATTGGATACCCTTTATTATTTACTACTACTAGATAACTACTGTGAATATAACTCAATTTCTTTGAATTACGATGAACTGATTAACGTGAAACTATAACTATTGCCATTTCCATAGATTCTCGGATTACCCCACTTTAAGTTGATGTATGGCTGATAGCTTGATTAGCTCTAAAAAAAAGAGTTTTTAATTTACTTTTTCACAAAGAGAACTACTCAGTTGATTGACTTTGATAACAACTAGAAACTTTCCGTGGAATCTTTTTGAATGAACAACAGAATGATTTAATCACAATTTTTATTGTGTAAGAATTGGAGTAAATAGATAAATCATATTAAGTTGGATTTCTCCATTAATGTGCAAATGCAGGCTCAAGACCTTGCTGATGGTGGTAATAGAGAAGAAAAGAAGTTTGAGGTTTTTGTTGAAAGCATTGCGCCTGAGTCTAATACACTGGTGCATGGTACTTGGCCACTATAACCATATCTCAGTTCTTGTATTCTGCCTCATGTACTCTTAATCCAACTTTATATAGGTGACTCATATTAAGCTACTGACTATGTGCCAAAGCTAGTTCTTGTGTTCTCCTCCGCCTACTCTTCCCACAGAGAGCAGTAGCATACCTATTTTGTATCAACAGATATTGAGATACAACCACGAGATCATTTTTCAGTTATCTACGTGCCAAAGCTAGTTCTGCACTGCTCTAGCTATATATGTTCCCACACAAAATGGTAGTATAACTATTTTGCATAGATTTGTTTGCAAACTTTCGCCAATTATGTCTATAATATTTGATCTCTTCTATCATGGTTCCATATTAGGTGCTTTTTGAGTTTCTTAATTTTTACTATAAGATGGCACATCCCTCTGTATGACTTATAATCATCAAATTCTCATTTTTTAAAACTTGCTCCTCCTTCGTTACTTAGTTTCTGTTCATAGATGGTACAATCTTAGGTGGTCCGTTCCGCTAAGATTTTATCAAGTCGAATCCACTGAGCTACCAGTGTGCTTTCTTCCCCTTTTAAGCATTTTTACGGTCATTGCAGAATCAGGTTTCCCTCCACCATATAAAATTAATCCTGAAAAATGCACTCATCTTATACTCTAGAGAGGCATCCGTACTACCATTTCATCATCTATTTAGCATTTCGAACCCCCATATCCCATTTAGAATTAGTGTCTAATCCTCTCATTAGTATATGTAACTGAATTGGAGTTTATTTGTCACTATTGATCCTATTTACAGATAGCTGTGACAAAAAATGGAGTATAACAAACTGTTCCAATAAGGAAATATCATATATCTTTTCTACATATAGTGAAACAAATGTTTAAGACTTTTGTCCATTTGATCTTGTGTAGATGAAAAAACCAATGCGGAGGAGAAAGTGAGAACCGTTGATTGTTTCAGCTCCTCTAAAGCATGTGAGGTTGTTACCCCTAGAAAGGTCCTTTCTCCCATCAACTCCAACATAAACAATGAGAATATTCCAGCGTTAGGGACGCCACTTGATAAGTTCAGTACACAAAGTTCGAACTTGAAGGTGAGCAGGAATTCTTGTTGTCGTTATCTTCTGATTGCTTAGCATTTCTGGTTATAATTATTACACCTGTTGAGTATACAGAACTCTCTAGTCCAGGAGTACATTGAGTTGTTGAACACAGCCAGCAAGTGAGTGTTGCTTTCTGTCTTTATTTCTTTTCATTTTTCTGTTTATTATTTCTACATGGAGATTTAACTTTATTTGGTGCTACACTGTGTTAGGGAGCAACTAATGGAGATAAAGGTATGTGATTGATCTCTTCACTTGATTCTAACATTGTCACCACTTCTACTAGTTGTGAATTTGACTGCATTTTCACATGTAATCTAGGGAATTGGACAAAAGATGGCTGAATACATTATCGAACTAAGGGAAACAAGCCCAATGAAATCAGTAAGAAACTCTTTTGAAGGTTTATGATGCTAAGTTTCTTGGTTTGTGACTGCATAACACTAAGCCAACTTAACTGGTTTATGCAGCTGGACGATTTGGAGAAGATCGGACTGTCATCAAAACAGGTAATGACATGCATTATATTTTCAATATTGAACTGAGACGAGCTTAAATGGAGCGACATGAATAGTGAGGATTCATGTATAGGACTCATACTTGCTTCTGATTGAGGCTTATGTAAGTATTCTTTAAGCAATTGTGAATCATGGAGTGATAATGAACAGTGTGCCTACATCCACTATAGGTACACAACTTATTCAGGTGGGCTGCAAGAGGAGTGCTGGGATGAAATTGATTTGCTTTGCAACACCTTGTTGTTACAATATGTAGGAGAGAAACTGGTTCTAGCTACAACTTATGTTACTAAATTATAAGTATTTGTATAATTGATGAGTACTTGGATTTGAGAGCTAAGAAAGAAGGAAAATGTGAACTGCTGTGTTGTATTTATGAGAAACGAAAATATTCTTTTCATGCCCCTTCAAATGACTCATTATATTGTACCATTTCTACCCATAGATATTTCGGAATTTCAGCATTTTCAGTTATATCTGCTTGTTTTCTTGAGTTGCTACTACTACCTCTAGATTTGTCCAACTTATAAGGTTTAAAAGAGAAAAAACCTAGAAATGTTCAGTTATGGTTGTTGTTAGAACAATTTTTCCTCCCACGAAATTTCCTAAATTTCTCTGTTTTCTTTTCGGATTCCGAGGATTTTACTGTATTACTCGATACATTGGGTATGTTGTTATTGTCGTCTTTGGCCGGTGGGTATCACGTATAAATGTTGAAGAGCCCACATGCAAAAAGCAAATAGAAAAAGGGAATAGAACAAGACTTTACACTCAACAATAATTACACAGAACCAATTCCTTCACGTTAAAAGGAATGCCTAAAGAGGAGAAAGTGAAAGTGAATCTGTCAGAAAGTCGCACAAAATGGAAAGAATTCAACTCAGAAATTGCCACAGAAGTTGTTTGGATTGGTTTTTAAGTTTTTTTTTTTAAATAGTTTTTTCGGTGTTTGGCAAAGTTAAAAAGTTCTTAAAATAAGTTAAAAATTGCTTAAAACAAGCCGTAAAAAGATGAATTTTCAGAAACCACTATTGTTTAGTGGCTATTAACTTTCTATAGCTGGCATATAATAATTACTTCTTATAACTATTATTCAGTTGTTACGGTAGTGTATTTGCTATATTCATGAATACACAAGCAAAAAACGCCTAAAAATCAGGATAATCAGCTATACGCACATGTATTCGCGCTATGTATTCATGAATAAAGCAGCTGTACATGCATGTCACATGTATACGCGATGTTGTATTCATGAATACAACAGTAAAAAGCACCTAAAATCAGGGTAGTCCAGCTGTACGCGCATGTATTCACATGTATTCGCGCCATATATTCATGAATACAACAGCAAAAAGCGTCTAAAATAAGGGCAGCCCATCTATACGTGCATGTATTCGCGCTGTTATATTGATAAATACAACAGTAAAAAGCGCCTAAAATGGGCAGTCTAGCTGTATACGCATGTATTCACATGTACTCGCGCCATGAATTGCCATGTATTCATGAATACAGTAACGATAATCACCTTAAAATTAGGTATGTCCAGCTGTCTGAGAGACGAAAATCACAAATAGCGTATTTCATACAATAGTTCATGCCTTATTCCATGCCTCAATCGTAGTATATGCAATAAATACTCATTTTTCTATAAAATATAAAAGGGAAATATAGAAAATAATATTTTAAAATAATTCTGATTTATAATAAATAGGATGTATACCTTTGCTATAGGAAGTAAAATTTCCAAAAATAAGTTTTTTATGCAAATCCAAACAGGCTCTTAGTCAAATATAATCTGAAACAACTTTGGACGAACAAAATAAATAGTATACTAATTTTCCCACCTCAAAAATTTATTTGTTCTTAATACTAATAGTTTTCTCTTTATCAAATAAATATTTTTAGGATGAACCACGCAAAGATAGGAAAAAAGGAAATAATACACAGTAACAACAAGAAGTTAGGGATTTTAACCTAGCTATACTATGATAGAAACTTATTTACTACCTTTATTTTAGTTTCTTATTAATTACTTTTTATACCTATATTTACTAGTTTTATACAAAACCGTTAAAAAAGAGAAAATGAAGCATACCTTAAATAGTGGGCATCAGTAACAAAAAATATCTTACATTTAATATACCCAAAATCAAAACTTACCCAAAATTCTTTCACGGTAAGAAACCCACCCCAAAAACCATCACCTCTCTTTGCGATTACCAAATCCCTTCACCGTAGGAAAATATCCCCAAAATCATTACCTCTCTCTAGTTACCCACAGTAAGAATCTCAATTGATACCCATAATATTTCTAACCCAAAAATCTCACTTACTCAATCCTATTCCACTGTTATCCTCCAAAATTGCAGATTTTTTCATCTTCCAAAGATGTTGATATACGATTTGTCTCTTTAATCGTCCAAAATCTCTTTCTTATTTATACAATACAGAAGAAATTCGAAGATTTATAAATTCGAAGATTTACTCTGCAATCAAGTTGTGGGTAAGCTTCACTCTGCATTAAAGTTGGTTTTTGATTGAATTTCATAATGAAACTCGAGGAGAAGTTTCGGAATTGTATTACAATTGTATCATAATTGTATTTGATACATCAATACCTAAGACAATTATGATACACTACTAATACTATTAAAATACAATATTGTATTATAATTTAAGTTTAGAGTTGATTCTAGGTGGATGTTTTTAAATTGAAACTTGAAAAAGATGAAGATCAAAGTTGTATCATAGTTTAGAATTGTATTACAATTGTAACACAATTTGTACCTAAAACAATACATGATACAATATTAATACAAGTATAATGCGATATTGTATCAGTTTAAGTTTAGAGTCGGGTTTAAGTTATATCATAATTGTATCAGATTTGTGTAAGAATACTTTCAGGACTGTAGAGCAGTTGTGAAATCGTGACGGATTTCACAGTTTGTATCACAGATATGTGATAATTTTATATTAATTTCTTAGTACAAGTTATATACAATTGTGATGTAAGTATGATACAATTACGTTTTACGTATTGATGTATCTGATACAATTTAAATACAATTATGATACATTTATCATAATTTCTGAATATTTCTTCATTTTCAATGCTGTCTGGTCTCCCATCAAAAGAACGATGCAATTGATGATTTAATAATATAAAATTATTTGCAATGGTGGAAAGAGAGAATGATGAAAATTCTGGGCGTAGATTAAGAAATTTTGTTGTTAAAAAAGGGAGAGATGAAAGGAAAAGGGAACAAAAGGAACGAATATAATTGATTAAGGGACTAATAATGTGCCGGGAGCCTTTTAAGAAGCTATATGTACAATTTATAATAAAAGCCTAGATACTTGTTAAAAACTACCAAACATACATAATATTGGTATATAACTAGGTAAAAATCCCAAGAAGTTAAGTTGTTCAATTAGTTGAAACCAAACCACAATCACTTCCAAAACATAGGTTAAATTACCAGAAGCAGAGATGCTCATGTTACAAACCACACAACTACTTGTATACACAATAACAAGAACCCAAACATTGTTCAGACTCCATTACTATTTCTTATTACAGAGGAAAAAAACACATAATTTCCCCTGTTTTCAACAGACACAAGAACTATAAACTAGACAATTTTTAAAACTATAGTTATTTTTTGTCTTAACCAGTAAAGGCTAACATCCATCTCTGCTCAATTAAGATTTAATTTGTTCACTTAGAACAAGTGCAGGGGTTACACTTGCAGTCAGATCCACATTTGCAGCCATTCTCAGCAGCAGCACCCATTTCCATTGTGCCGAAGCTTGTCTTCTCAGGTCCCACCCCAAGCACCAAAGTCTCGCTTGTGGTGCTTTCGTTGTAGCTCAAATCTGGGTACATCTTGCATCTGCCAACCAAAATTCAACACAAACACAAAAAATTAAGAATTTTTTCAACCACAAAACAACAAAGCAATATGATCTTACAAGTGGAGTTCGGGAAGGTGGTAGGGGCGTATCTACGGTAAGGGGCTGGGTTCACATGATCCTAAAAGGTGGGCAGGGGAGTATCTAGGGTAAGAACTCATGTTCCTCTCCATAAAGCATGTATAATAATATTATATTTCTTTAAAATATTTTAAATATAGTGTGTGCATCCATGCTCAAGAGTCTCTTATGGTGCAATAATTATTGAGTGCACCTCTTCAAGAGAAATTGACCGTTCAAATCCCACTAAGGATGGCCTCATTTTTGGCAGAGTACAAACAACAACAACAAAAATGAAATGTGGAGAGTGTACCCAGACCTTAACCGTACCTAACTAACAAAGGTAGAAAGGCCGTCAAACAAAATTCTAGATCCACCTCTTCAAAATAATGCAACCATCCTTTTGAAATTCTAAATCTGCCTCCGAGCGTTGGGTGGGAGGGTGAAGTGTACGCACAACTTACACCTACCTTGGGATAAAGAGGATGTTTCTGGTAGCAACTCGGCTTTTCTACCACAAAACACAATCATTTTGCGATAATAATACCCAACACAAACATATAGACAAATCCAAAACCTAAAGTCAGTAAGTTTAGAACTTGTTATATGCCCATTTGTTTTTTGGGCATGTGTAAAAGAGTTCAAGCAAAAAACAATGGGTTCAATTGAAGCCATAGTATCCATACTAAATCCGCCTCTGATTACAAAAGAACCTGAAACCTGTGCGGATGGAGGTATGCAAGTACCCCATGAAATTAAATTAGTGAAGGTGCATGCCCAAACACCACAGTCATTCACAAAATTCAATATTTCCCAGCCCACAATTTCCCAAATAAGATAATTAATGCATGCATCAACCAAAACAGTAAAAAGATGGGGTTGAAATTATTTAATACAGCAAAATTTCATGTAGATAAAAATAACAACATATTCTGTATCAATTCATAGAGGGAAAAAGAAGGTATACCCGCCACAGCCATTGCCGCACTTGCAGCCAGATCCACAACCACAGTTTCCTCCACAGCAAGACATTTTCAAAAAGGGGAAAGTGTTTAATAAGAAATGTGCAAATTTCAACAAGTTTTTGATGATGTAGAAGGAGTATTGAGGAGTGTCCATTTATAGAACAACGGAGGAGAGGGAAGAGGTGACATCCACCGTACACGTGGCAAGATCGTGAAGGAATATCTAATCCTTGTAAGTCGGTCCATTCATGATCTTAATTGCTTCCACGTATGAATCTATCGTTTTCGATCCTCCTAAATCTGTTCCCTATTCTCACTCATATTAATCTGGTATTTTCTAGAAATGTACGTCCTCCTCTGAGCTGTCATTTGGTTCCAAGTACGGTAGTAATTTCGGTCAAGAATTAAATAAAGTAATACTTACTATTTACCGTTGGGATCGTTTGGTAGGATATATTAAAAAAAATTATATATATATTAGTTTTGATATTATTCATTCTTTGTTCATAATGTTATCCACCTATGTATAATTAACTATACTTATATTAATTATGTATACATTTAGTATTATATTTATACGTAGTAAATCATGACATAAGCAATATTATAATTTTTAATATACAAATAAGCATCTATAACGACAAATTACCCTTGCAAAATCTTTTTCAAATCCTTTCAAATAATGTAGAGGTATTAAAAATATTTATGCATATTATTTTTTATACACCAAACTAAATAGGTGATAAGAAATAATTTTATCATAACTATTCTCAATATAATTAATTTCAGTATTATTAATTACTAAGACATCCTATTTAATATTATTCTTATACATCCTACCAAACGACTCCTAGTTTTTTGGTTGATAATGCAGAGAAAATGATAAGATTGTAACGGAGAGGCAGGGGCGAAGCAACAGCCTATCAAGGATGGTCAACTGATCACTCATCATAGCAAAATAATATTATGTATATAAATAAAATATTAAATTTAGAGGTATATAATATATATTGAATATTTCTTACTTATTTTAAATTTGAACACCTTAGAGTGAAGAAGAGATACTAATTGTTAGTGATTTGTCTATGGCTTAAAAAGTCAAAGTGAAAGGAACAATATCATAATATCTGCACTAACAACAAACCCAAACTTTTTCTGCACCTTAACATGTGTTGTTTTATTTTAAATAATTTTATTTAAGAAAGATTACGTGATTCTTTCGTATGTTTTTGTTAAATAAAAATCTAAAAATGTCGGTTCACTTTTGGGATCCGTTTGGTCATAGATTTTATTAAAATAAATTTGGATTTTATTTGGCAAATACATGTTTGATCATAGATTTTGCCTATATTTTGATAAAATTCAAAATCCCAAAACCAGCTCAATAGTTGATTTTGGGCCAAATCTCTAATAATACACATGTTTTTTTTTCAAAGTAAATTTGAAAAATATATTTTGAAAACGTATGTCCAAACACATTTTCGTTTTCAAATCAAACTTCACCCAAAACGGATTTTTCAAAACAAATTTGGAAAGCTATAACCAAACGCTAGCTTAATTTTTCATATTAGTGATGTCACGTTACTTCTAATAATAAATTTCAACTATATTGTAATAAAACATTTCGTAGCAAGTACTCATGATCATAAATAATAAAAAAATATAAACTTTAACTTCTTTCAGTTTGAGACTAATTTTTTTAAATTAGAATCAAATTAATAAAACTTGGTAACATAATAGATGCCGGACTACCCTTAGAAATTAGGAAAAGGGATGAAAAGAATATTTCAGTTTTTGTTCTCACTTGTTTGAAATGCAAACTAAAGCTGGAGAAAATAATAAAACAAAATAAGTCCTCTGTCGACCTCACATTTTAAAAATAAAATAGTTAATTGAACAAATATAAAGAATAAACTGTTTTATTCTTAATAAACTTTTTTCTTCTTTTTAATCATTCATCTTAAGTGTTTCTTCTCTTAATTATTTATTTAATCCAAATAAAAGAGAAAGAGTTGTAATATGCTGACTACCAACATAAAATTAGCTAATATTATGATAAATCAACAGAATCAATCTCAAATTACTAATATTGGAATGAGACGTCCAAATATATAACAAGTACAACAACAACAGATCCAGTGTAATTCTATAAGTGGGATCTGGAAAGAGTACTGTACACACAAAATAAATTTAGTGTAATCCCACAAGTAAGATCTAGAAGAATAGTGTATACGCAAACCTTACTCGTAGCTTTAATAAGGCAGAGAGGCTGATTCTAGAAGACTCTAGGCTAAGGAAAAATAAAAAAAAGGAGCAACAACATGCAAACCACTTTGAAAACCAAAGCGAACATAGAAGACTAAAATTAAGTACTGCAATGAAAAAGTTGAAGCGAAAGAAGCGACAAGTAATAACAAAATCTAAGAGTAAGAAAATATAAGACTAACACTGGGTAATGCACTACACTACTGGCATTAGCAAGGATAACGCTTGGCTACCTATCCCTCTACCTTAATCCTCAACCTCCACACTTTTCTATCCAAGGTCATATCCTCGGTGAGTTGGTACATCGCCATGTCTTGTCTAATCATCTCTCCCAAATATTTCTTCGGCCTCCCTCAGCCTCTCCAAAGACCCTTCAAGCGCAACCTCTCACACCTCCCCGCTAGAGTATATGTTCTCCTTTTTACATGCCCGAACGATCTAAGTCTCGCTTCCAGCATCTTGTCCTCCACATGGGCCAACCCACCTTTTCCCGGATGGCTTCTTTCCTAATTCTATCTAATTTGGTATGACCATACATCCATCTGAACAACCTCATTTCTGCAACATCCATCTTCTGGATATGGGAGTTCTTGACTGGCCAACACTCAGCCCCATACAACATAGCCGGTCTAACTATCGCTCTATAGAAATTTACCTTTAAATTTTGGTGGCACATTCTTATCACAGAAAACACCAGAAGCGAGCTTCATTTCATCCACCCCGCCCCAATACGATGTGTGACACCTTTGTCAATCTCCCTATTCCCTTGTATAACTGACCCAAGGTACTTGAAACTTTCTCTCTTAGGGATGATTTGTGATTCAAGCCTCGTGTAAATTCTTAGACTTCAGGGTCTACCTCCAAAGCTCTAACCTTGTGTTAACACCGCCTCGCGTCTCATCGATCAATACAATTATATATGTAAATAACATGCACCACTACAGCTGCCCTTGAATGTGGCGCGCCAGTGTGTCGATCGCCAGGGCAAATAAAAATGGGTTAAGGGCTGACCCCTGGTGTAGCCCCATCACAACTAGAAAGTATTTCGAGTCCCCACTCATTGTCCTCACTCGAGTTTCAGCTTCATCATGCATGTCCCTAACGTATGAAACAAAGACACCTCTAACCTCCAAGCATCTTCAGAGTACCTTCCTCGGTACTTTATCATAAGCTTCTCTAAGTGAATGATAAAAATGTATATGTTAAACCCTTGATTGACCTATACTTGCAATTATTATTGTTGTTTTTCTTGAATGTTGAAAATGGGTTAAAGTATACAAAGCAATGTCAAACACTCTTATCATTTTAGCTAATTTTGTTTCTCCCTAACCTCATGTGTAAAAAATATGCAATAGTATGGTAAATAGTAAATACATTTCTAAAACATAGTTATGCATAGTTTTTTTCTTTAATACAAGCTTAATAATAGTGGGGTGTTTTACAACAGTGTTATAGCTGTTATATGAGACTGGTTAATCTAACAACTTCCAAGTCCCATGATAAATCACAAGTGATGTCTTGTCAAATCAAAATCAAAAGCCAAATAGTTAGGTTCTTCTTTAGGCAAAAATACAAGGTACCAGGGGCCGCAATCTATTAATTATTAATTTTATTTGATAAATTAGACAAGATAAGATAAGCTTTTGTAAAGTATGACCCACCAGTCTGGTCATAAATTGTGAAAATTCAATTTCAATGCTTACAAAGTACTGCTCCTTTAAAAGGAATGCCTTTATTAGTATTATTCAGAGAATTATATAATTTTCTAAAGATATTTTTAACTTAAACATTAAATATAATTTATAGTATTTTTATTTTATTTTCTAAATATACTTCATTTCAAAAAAAATTACCAATTAGAGTATGGGGTAAATTGATAAACGACGGGTGGATGTTCGACGAGTTGCCACGTAGAAGTAAAGACATGTAGCAGGGGTATCAATGAAAATTTAAAAACCAACTAAAAAGAAAGAATCGTACCATACCGAACGACTTTTAGGTTTCTTTTAATAGAATTATATTTTTTTATATATAATTCAATAACCATACCGATAATTACGGTATGTTTTTTATTTATGAAAATAAATCGAGAAAATACCAAATTGTCCCGAATAATTTTACATGTGAAAAATATATTTATACATTAAGTTGTTAAATAATAAGGCATTAAATTTTTTCATGGGCCTTTGAATTATGAAAACACTTACAAGCCAACAAATGATTAAACTCAAAATCCTAATTGCTAAACCTATTATGCTACTTCTATTGAAACTAATTATTTCCGGCATATTCACTAACAAGACACGAGGTATTCTAGCGATTATGAGTAGCAAACTACAATGCATTGAATACGTTTCATTTCGTATGATTTAGATTTATCTTTTTTAATATTTAATCTTCTATAGACTTTATTCTTGAGTCTCAGCTTGGTTAATATATTTCCACTCATATGTTTTTTTTTTTTTTTTTTTTTTTTTTTTTTTTTTTTTTTTTTTTTTTGTGTATTTGCTTAGTTTCTTACGCTTTTGTGGGATAGTTGATGGATCTATACTCTGGCCATCTTTCATGTTTTCTTAATTTATCACTCTTTATACAGTAAAAATGTCTAGAGAGTTTATCTAAACTTTATAAAAGTACGTATGTAATTGCATTCTATTTCTACTAGTAACTTTAACAAGACATTTAAATAAATACCAAAAATTAACCGAATCGTACCGATACCGAAGAGAAATCAACATGATTGAGACAGTTTTAAAAAGTCTAATTTTGGTTATACATAATAGAATCTCGAAAAATTGAAATGGTACAAATTTTGTGAAAAATATCAACTGAACCGAACCGAACCATTGACACCCCTTACAGGTAAGGTATAAGTTAACAAATAGTTGGCACCGAACATAAACATGTGACCACTGTTGAATAAGTTCCGAAGGCATTGGAACTGAGAACGAAAATTTGAAATGAAGTCATCAGTTGGAAAAGACACCATTTAATGAACAGTCGTTACAAAGAATCTTTGTATTAATTCTCAATTATGCAACCATCAAGATGAGTTTTATTCACATTAAAGAAGAGTTTGATTTGAGAGATCTTGTCTTCTTGAGTAGAGCTATAAATAGGAGTATTTGTATTCATTTTAGGACATAAAAGATTATGTATGTAAAAGCTAAAATCAGCTCTTATTCTATCAAATTATTCTTTCTTTGGTTCTTAATATTGCTTTTATTACTGCTTCCGGAGAAGTTAAGTTCACAACCAGACTTGTAAGTTATTTTAACAATCTTATTTCTGTCCTTAATTATTTTATATTCTTAGATCAAGTTAATGCAGGTTTCTATAAACCACGTTACAAATTGGGATTTTTTCGTTCATATACAATATTTGAAATTTATTTACCAAAAATGTTCTAATTTCATATATCACCTGCCGTAAATAATGATTACTTACAAATTATATACATTCCACCTTAAAAGGCTCTCAATCTATTATTAGTGCCTTCAATAAAGGAATTTAGTTGCACCCTTTCCTTTTTTTTCTCTCCTCTCTCCCCTCTTCTCTCCATATAGAACTTATATTTAGGGATTTCGATTTGATAATTGTAACCCCAATCAGAGTAGGAAACCATCAGAAATGGTGTCGTTTATTCAAAAATTCTCGTTGAAAACAAAGAAAATTGGGAAAAGGGATTCAAAGAAGTACTTGGAAGATGGACTTTACAACTAGGAGGAGGTAATGTCTCCAAAAGCAGGCAACGGAAAACCTATATGGAATATTGCAGCTGAACAAAATTTATCTCCTCGGACTTCAAAGAAGATAAAATTAACTGTGAAAAGAACAATATGTGGTACATCAACATACAAATTAAAAATAAATTTCATACAAATTTAATATATATTTGAATATCTATAACAACATACATAGTAAAAATAAATTTCATAAAACTAATTATATATCATACAACTTATCTACAACTTTTATACAATATTTATACTAAGTTAAATACAACTACAATATCATACAACTTATATACAACTTTTATACATTATTTATACTAAGTTAAATACAACTACAATATCATACAACTTAAATATAATTTTTATACAATTTTTATATAATATGTCTTTTGTATCTGATTTATACATAGTAAAAATAAATTTCATACAACTAATTATGAATTATACAACTTATCTACAACTTTCATACATTATTTCTACCAAATTAAATACAAATACAATATCATACAACTTAAATATGATTTTTATATAAATTATATACAATATGTCTTTTGCATCTGATTTGTTTATATTTGTCTGCGGTGTGTGCTTCTTCCTATCTAAAATTCCAATCAAACTTACACTCTTAATACAATTTTGATACATATGAATAATTTTATGTAAAAAAATAGTATTGATAACTTAAATACAAATTTTATACAACGATTCATACATTATACAAATATTTTTCTACTTTCCTACAATATATATATATAGAAAAATATTTGTATAATGTATGAATCATTGTATAAAATTTAAATACGATACATTAAAACTTATTTGTATATAATTGGTAAATTTTTCATACAATGAAACTTTACCAATTTATTCGACTCAACAAAGAAAACTTATTTGTATAGAATTGGTAAATTTACCAATTTATTCGACTCAACATGCTTTCTTCGGTATTACCCGATCACTACAACATACTACAATTATAATACAACTTTTACTACAATTTTGTATATATTGTATGTCATGTGAATTTTTTTCTTCATCGAGTTTCAATATGAAATTCAACCAAAATCAAGTCTAATATTACCAAAACACCCTCAAAATTAAGATATAAACTCCAAATAATATTCCCAGTTGTTTGCAACAACACCCAATCCAATCAAATAACGGTTTTTGAAAACCAAAATTCGATTTCAAATCTTCAAAGCTTTTTAATGGATGTCAATGGTGGAGAGTCAAACACTATCCAAATTTATTGATTGACAAATTCAATTTGAACATTAATTATGCAACATGAAATAAAATTTCTAAGTTAAAACGATTGAAATCCATTTATGAATTCCATTAAAACTCTATACAACAAAAAAACATAAAAAATAAAGAACATCAAATGAAGAAAAATTGGGGAAATAACAGAGAAGGATAGAGAAACGTAGAGAGAGAGAGAGAGACACAGAGAGAGAGAGAGACAATGAGAGAGTGGGTGTATACGGTCAAAACTGGGCTCACCCGATTTTGTATGGTTAATCGAGAACACGATCGCATACCAAGGTTCGTTCCCGTGTTATATCGGATCGTGACATGAAGATAAATTATCGAGCTTGTAATTCAAGGACCAATTGAGATCGAGACCATCCGGGATCGAGACCGAATGGGATAGGCATCGGGTAATACCGAAGAAAGCCTATTGAGTCGAATAACGGAAAGCCGAGACAACCGTGATCAGGCAAGGATCGTGGCGGAAATCTCGGAACGTATCAAATCAAGATCGGTTATTTAGCCAATCATGGGATTTTTTTCTATATTTAGAATTGTACCATAAGCAGAATTCTCATACTATATAAAAGAGGAGTTCCAATCATTTTGTAATCATCATATTACGCATAACAAAGAAATACATAACATTTTCTCTCTTAAGCATTCTTATTCTGCTATTCAGTTCGTATTCCTCAATAACAGGCTTATTTGGTTCGAGGACGATCTAGCTCGAGGGCCAAAGCTGCATATTACATTGGCTTGCTTTATTTTACAGTCAATTTCTAATATCAATTTTCATATATCTCAATATGTGCCAAGTGAAATCACATATCCTTAAAACCACTTATAAATTTAATTGTTATCCGATTTTAAGGGTAAACCGTTTGGCGCCCACCGTGGGGTTAAGGATAATAGTGATTGACTGGTACTAATTTTCATAACACACACTACTTTACACTTGTTCTTGTAGCGTTTTTGATTCCAAGATCAGCATGTCGAACTCTCAAGCAGTACCCACACACGCCGATAATGTCCTTGGTTTTCATGGAGAAAACGAAAACATAGCCGTCCTAGGGAACGAAGTGCCTCAGGTTGACCTCGAAGGAGAACCAGTTGCAGACCCCATCAACGTCAGTTCCCATGTTGCCCTGAATGCAAATTTGGGCGTCGGCCCCAAAAATAGCATTGTAGAGATGTTCGATCAACCAGTCAGAACACATAAGGCGGCAAATACGGCGGAATCAGCCTCCGAATAATATTCAAAATGTTACAATCTCAACAAGACGAAATAGCACAACTCCAAAATTAGAATCATGCACCGAGTAGGGTCGAACCCGAGCCATCACAGGAAGTTTCTCATAGGGACGAACTTGTGCCGGGGAGGCCAAATGTAAACGAGTTGGGGACTGACCTCGCTATCATAAATATGCTCGAGGAGCTGACAAAATGAATTGAATCGGGGGAGAAGAAGATTGAAGAAAATGACAAAAAAGTGGAAACAATAACACCCGAGTTGATCATATTACGGGGGCACCACCGATTTTGAAGGGTTTGGATTCAAAGAAGTTCGTGCAAAAACCTTTCCCCCGAGCGTGGCTCCTAATACCATTCCAAAGAAATTCCGCATGCCATAAATTCCCAATTATAATGGAACTACCGACCCCAACGAGCATGTCGCTTCCTACACATGCGCAATTAAGGGGAACAATCTAGAGGACGATAAGATCGAGTCCGTACTATTGAAGAAATTCGGAGAAACCTTATCAAAAGGAGAGATGATATGGTACCATAATTTTCCACCCAACCCCATTGATTCTTTTTCCATGCTCGCAGATTCCTTCGTCAAAGCACATGTCGGAGCCACAAAGGTCGAGACTAGGAAGTCAAACCTCTTCAAAGTGAAGCAGAAAGGCAACGAGATGCTTAGAGAGTTCGTATCTCAGTTCCAAATGGAACGTATGGATCTATCCTCGGTCGCAGATGATTGGGACATTCAGTCTTTCACTCAAGGCCTGAATGTGCGAAGTTCGGTAGCCTCACAATAGTTAAAGCAGAACTTGATCGAATATCCAGTTGTAACCTGGGCCGATGTGCATAATCAATACCAGTCAAAAATCAGGGTCGAGGATGACCAGTTGGGGGTTCCTTCCAGGATCGTTTATCCAAACATGCCCGTCGACAAAGTTGAACGGGTATTGATCTAGAACCACGGTCGAACAGAGATCGATATTAGCCATACAGTGAGGATCAGAGGAGAAACGGGCCTGGACGCAACCCCGTTCGAAGTGATAAAATAAATAATCAAGGACAGATCTCCTTAGGGCTCATGAGTATGAGTGGTTTCGATAGGAATACCAAACCCAAAGAAGCACCTCGACTATCGAAGTACAAATTCAATGTTGATGCGCCAACAATTGTATCATCCATCAGATGCATCAAAGACACGAGGTCGCCTCACCTCTACAGACTGATCTGGCCCAGAGAAATCCTAATCAAATGTGCAAGTATCATGGCACTCATGGCCTAGAATAGAAGATTGCAGACGGCTGAGGGAGGAGGTAGCCCGTTTATTCAACGAAGGGCATCTTCGAGAATTCCTAAGTAACCGAGCTATGAACCACTTCAAGAACAGAGATTCGAACAGGAAGAATGAGCAAGAAGAACCGCAACACATAATCCATATGATTGTTGGAAGGTTCGATATTCCTCATGGGACTGTATTCAAACGCACCAAGGTGTCGATAATGAGGGAAAATCAGACTCGGGACTACGTATCGGAAGGGACCTTTCTTTCAATGACGAGGATGCAGAGGGGATCTTACAACCTCACAATGATGCACTGACAATATCTGTTCTTATGAATAACATTCAAGTTAAGCGTGTTGTGATTGATATAGGTAGCTCGGCCAACATTATTCGATCGAGGGTCGTAGAATAGCTCGGCCTATAGGATCAAATTGTGCCCTCAACCCGAGTACTTAAAAGCTTTAACATGGAAAGCAAAACCACTAAAGGTGAAATTACTTTGCCAGTGAAAATGGTCGGGACCATCCAAGAAACAAATGCCCTGCTCGGAAGTCCTCAGATCCATAACATGAGGGCAGTACCCTCAAACCTTCACCAAGTTCTAAAGTTCCTGACACGAGGGGGAGTCAAAATGTTGTATGAGGAACAACCCGCCGCCAAGGAGATTTTTGTAGTCGACGAAGTGATACCGGTATCGACACTCTCATTAGCAAAGGGATCACATTCGAAGGGAAAATAAGAGGCCAAATAGCAACCACAGACACCAGCCTCGACCCAATCGTAGAAGAAGGGGATCGGTGAGGAAGATGACTATTGGATCCCGCGATCCTTCATAATTCCTGATGACTTCGACGCCACCAAGTCGATGATCGAAGATCCGAAAAAAGTCATACTGATCGAGTACCTGCCCGAATGAAAGGTATTTAGGCACAGGGTTAACCCCGGAGCTCAGGAAAAAACTTATTCAATTCCTTTTAGATAACCTGGATTGATTTTCTTGGTCCCATCTCGATATGAAAGGGATCCCACCGGAAATCACTACCCATAGATTGAGACTGGACCCAAAGTTCCCCAAAGTTCCATTCAGTGAAGCAGAAAAGAAGGCCCCAATCCGAGGTTAAGCACGCATTTATATAAGACGAGGTAAACAAACTTCTCAAAATAGGATCCTTTCGGAAAGTAAAATATCCTGAATGGTTAGCAAACGTAGTTGTAGTCCCTAAGAAGGGAAATAAACTTAAAATTTGCGTAGATTATAAAGACTTGAATAAGGCATGCCCTAAGGATTCATTTCCTTTGCCTAATATCGATCGTATGATCGATGCCACGGCCAGCCACGAGATCTCAGTTTTCTCGATGCCTACTCTGGGTACAAACAAATACAAATGAACACGAAGGACTAGGAAAAGACCTCGTTTATTACTAAGTATGGCACCTACTGTTATAATGTAATGACGTTTGGACTAGAAAATGCTGGTGCAACTTATCAACGCTTAGCAAATTGAATGTTCGAAGAAAAAATAGGAAAATCAATGAAAGCTTATATTGATGACATGTTAGTTAAGTCCCTGCGAGCAGAGGACCATTTAAAGCATTTGCAGGAGACTTTCGATATACCGAGGAATTATAATATGAAGCTCAACCCAGAAAAGTGTGCATTTGGGGTTGGCTCGGGCAAGTTTCTTGGCTTCATGGTATCCAATCGGGGGATTGAGATCAACCCCAATAAAATCAAAGCTATCGAGGATATCACGGTCGTAGATAGGGGTGTTCGTGGTTCGGTATGGGTCGGTTTTTCCCTAAAAAGAAACCAAACGAAGTAAGTTGGTTTTTCAAATATTGGAACCAAACCAATGAAGTCGGTTTTTTATCGATTCGATTTTTGTCGTGTTTGGTCGTTTTCTCGGTTATTTATCGGGTTTTTCATAAATATGAGACATACACTACAAACGCGTATTCCGGCAACTACATTTTCAACGTAACGCTATCAAATCAATTGCTCTTTGAGAAATCTATCATTTACCAATATATATTGATGATAATTGACTCAAATAGTGTTGAATAATTTAAGTACTCAATTAAAAATCGATTATTTTTAACATGAAACAAATTCTTGTACTTAGCAAAAGAAACTATGAATCAAACTAGAAGGCAAAGAATTAGATTATTATAATAGTAAAGAACTAGACTAAAAAAAATGGCTAATATGTACCATAAAATTTTAGAAACTTTATATAAAAATATACATATATATATATATATATATATATATATATATATATATATATATATATATATATATATATATATATATGTGTGTGTGTGTGTGTGTGTGTGTGTGTGTGTGCAATATAAATTTAAATAGCTACTTTTATAGTCGGTTTGGTTCGGTTTTTTTCGGTTATCTTTTTATTAAAACCAAAACCAAACCAAATTTGATCGATTTTTAAAATTTAAAACCAAAACCAAATCAAACCTAAAAAGTATCGGTTTTTTTGGTTGGTTTGGTTCGGTTTTCGATTTGTTTTGATTTTTCGAGTTTTTATGAACACCCCTAGTCATAGATAATGTGAAGGTCATGCAGAGGCTAACGGGTCGTATAGACGCCCTGGGGAGATTTATTTTGAGATCCTCATATAGGAGCCACCGATTCTTTTTGCTGCTTAAAAAGAAGAATAATTTCACATGGACTCTGGAATGCCTATAGGCCTTGGAGGAACTAAAGCGATATTTGTCAAGCCCGCCGCTGCTTCACACCCCAAAAGCGGACGAGCACCTTTACTTGTAATTAGAAGTCTTGGAGATAGCGGTAAGTGGAGTCTTGGTCCGAGAAGAACAAGGTACGCAATTCCCTGTCTACTCTGTTAGTCGGACCTTAGGAGAGGCCGAAACCAAATATCCACACTTAGAAAAACTAGCACTTGCTTTAATAAGCACATCTAAAAACTAAAACCATATTTTCAATGTCATCCAATATGTGTTGTAACAACTTATCCACTTTGAAATATTTTGCAAAAACTCAAGCTTTCAGGTCTATTGGCCAAATGGGCCACAGAAATCAGAGGGTACGATATTGAATATCGACCCCGAACCGCCATCAAGTCTCAAATCTTGGAAGACTTCATGGCCGATTTCACGTCGGCCCTCATACCTGAGGTTGAAAGAGAAATGTTAATAAAATCGGGTACGTCCTTGGGAGTTTGGACCCTCTTTACAGACGGTGCATCGAACGCGAAGGGACTGGGTATCGTACTAAAACCACCCACGGGTAATGTAGTTAGACAATCTATCTGGACTTCGAATTTAACTAACAATGAGGCCGAATATGAGGCCATGATTCCAGGTCTCGAGTTGGCCAAAAGCGTGGGAGAAGAGGTCATCAAGGCCAAGTGTGATTCTCTCCTCATGGTAAACCAAGTTAACAGAACTTTCAAAGTTCGAGAAGACCGAATGCAAAGGTACTTGGATAAACTACAGGTAACTCTACATAGGTTCAAGGAATGGACCTTGCAACATGTACCTCGAGAACAGAACAACAAGGCCGACGCTTTGGAAAACTTAGGTTCATCGGTCGAAGATGACGAACTCAACTCGGGGACTATCATACAACTCATGAGATCGGTGATCAAAGAAGGTCACGCCGAGATAAACTCCACAAGTTTGACCTGGGATTGGAGAAACAAGTACATAGAGTACTTAAAGAACAGGAAACTTCCATCAGATCCAAAGGAGTTGAGAGCTCTGCGTACAAAGGCAGCATGGTTCACTTTGTTCGAAGACGGAACGCTGTTTAGAAGGATGTTCGATAGACCTTTGGCAATATGTTTGGGGCCAAGAGACACCGAATACATCCTATGGGAAGTTCATGAGGGCAATTCTGGAAATCATTCAGGTGCCGAATCATTGGTCCACAAAGTAATCAGAGTAGGATATTATTGGATCGACATGGAGAAAGATTCAAAGAAATTTGTTCAAAAATGCGACAACTGCCAAAAGTATGCGCCAATGATTCACCAGCCCGGAGAGGAGCTCCATTTAATCTTATCCCCATGGCCGTTCATGAAACGGGGAATGAACATCGTCGACCCTCTTCCATCGGCCCCAGGTAAAGCTCAGTTTATGTTATTTATGACTGATTATTTTTTTAAGTGGGTTGAAGCACAGGCTTTCGAGAAAGTCAGAGAAAAATAAGTCATAGACTTCACTTGGGACCACATTATATGTCGATTCAGGATTCCCTCCGAGATTGTACATGATAATGGAAAGCAATTCATCGTCACCAAAGTGACTAAATTTCTCGAGGAACACAAGATCAAAAGAATCCTATCGACACCTTATCACCCCAACGAGAACGGAAAAGCTGAATCAATCAACTAAACCATCATACAGAATCTTAAGAAGAGATTGACTGATGCCAAAGGGAAGTTGAGAGAGATACTACTCAAGGTACTTTGGGCATACCGCACAACGTCGAAGTCTAGTACAGGAGCAACGCCATTCTCGTTAGTCTATGGCGCCCAAGCTCTTATCCCGATGGAGGTCAAAGAACCTAGCATCAAGTTCTTATATGCAACAGAAGAATCAAATAACGAGGCCATGAATAAGATCCTAGAATTGTTGGAAGAAAGACGCAAAGCTGCCCTTGTCCGATTAGCCGCACAAAAATAGCGGATCGAAAGGTACTACAATCTAAGAGCCAATCTTCGACATTTTAACATCGAGGACATGGTGCTAAGAAAAGTCACCCTCAACACCCAAAATACGATTGAAGGAAAACTGGGTCCGAACTGGGAAGGACTGTACCAGGTTCCCGAAATCACCGGAAAAGGATCCTACAAGATCGGTACGATAAACGACGAACAACTATCGAGCAATTGGAACGTATCTCTCCTAAAATGATACTACTGTTAAGGTACGACCCCTTCCACTTTCATTTATATTTTAAACTAACTCTTGCAATGTTCGACCAGAAACAACGATGGGTTCTTCGACACGAAGTCCTTAGGTCTGAAAGCACGCGTTGCACTCTTTTTCCCTTAGACTTGTTTTTTCCCAAATGGGGTTTTTGGCGAGGTTTTTAATGAGGAAACCATTGATCGTGCTAACTTAGAAATATTCAACAGTATCCGAGGCTTCTTTGCAATCAACCACGAATACTGGGGGGCGTTTCCCTCGAATGTCAACTATGTTGCAAGGAAATTACTTCATAGCAGCAGGGTCTCGATAGGTAAAATTTGTAAAGGCCCAAACGAATCGTGCCCGCGTAGCTTGCTCGAGCCTTGGCACAAAACATGTACGCATATATAATTAGTTATAAAGAGAAGTATTTTGTCCTTGCCGATATCTCTTGCCTTAGAAAAGTTTGCTACTTTACAATTTCATGCTCTCGAACTGTTATTGAAATAAGCTTAAGGGTCGATCATAGAGAGAGTTCGAATAATAATCCCCATGCTCGGGGACTAAAGTAAATTCGAACAAAGTCGAATTATTAAAGCTTCGAGGTCATAAGACCTTTTGGGCAACCCTCAATTTTTAAAGGCCACGACCACCCCACTCTGGGACTGACACTTCGGGCAAGCTCGAAGTAAAACGGGAAAATAAGCCCAATGGGAAAATCCTGAACTAAGAGGCTACGACCGAACTAACACGGTTCAGAGACGTCCGAATTTCGTAACAAAATAGGCCTTAGAATCTTTTCATAACCGGTTAAAATGGCTACACTCGACAAAATCATAAAGGGCTTCGATAATATCAAGCCTCGGAAACTCTAATGAGTACAAAATTGTTCGAACACCCGAACAATTCCTTATTTCATGCTAAGGCATTACAAGTTTTGAAAATACAAATGATAAAAAACTTTTTCAAGCCGAAAATGGGAAAAAACCATAAACAATATTTTTATAAAGGCCAAATCGGCCTAATACAAAAAATACAAAAGCCTAAGGGCTGTTTTTGTTTTGAGTCCGAGAGACCATCCTCGCTCAAATAAAAAACCTAAGGGTTACCTTACTTTGAGTTCAAGAGACCGTTCTCACTCAACTAAAAAAGCTAAGGGTTACTCTATTTTGAGTTCGAGCGGACCCTCGCTCGATCATAAAACTTAAGGGCTATACTAGTTTGGTTTCAATCAAACCGTCTAAACCTCGAACCTTAGCATACAACTTCATAATTTAATAAGGCAAAGGGAAGATAAATTTTTATCTATATCAAAAAATCATTTACAAGGGCATCATGGTCCGATCAAAATTCTTTAGAACAGCCCGAAAGCGGCCCGGGTAAAAAACACAAAAGAGAAAAAAATACTAAGTCCTATGAAGCTTGGTCTTCATTGGATATTGAATCTTCGTCTTGGAGATCTTCAACTTCAAACTTATCGTTGTCATCTTTGGGGAAGGCCAGCTTCCAAGCTCGGTGTTCTTTTGCTCAAGCATCGTCAATCCTGGCCACAATATCGAAATCTTGGGCTTGACCATCTTTGAGGGCCTCTTTTCGAGCTTGCCACTTCGCGTGATCGATCATGCTTCTGGCTTTGGTCTGGATGGCCTCGAAATCAACTTTGAACTGGTCCAACTTTTCATCGGCCTGGATGCCAGCCTTGACCACCTCAGATTTAGCCTCCCCGAGTTTGCTGGTGGCCGAATCCAGCTGAGACTGGAGCTCCCTCATATTATGGGTTTGCACCGAGTTCTTCTCTTTCTCAGCTCGAAGCTGAGTCTCAGCCGACTCCAACTCATCCTGAAAGACATCTTTCATTGCAGCCAAGACATCCATGCTCCCTTTAAAAACATCGGCCTCGTCCCGAACGTCATCCACTTGCTTGCTGAGCTGGTTAATTTGCTCGAGCCTCGGTCGGATCTGCAGAATTGGATCATTAATTGTTATCTCTAAATCAGCATCACTATCGTGGAGCATTCGGAATACCTGTTCGGTTATGTCGGTATGCTCCTCCCGAGCCGTGACCAGATCGGTCTGGGGTCTTTCGCTGAGGAGCTGGTAAGTATCGTTCTTCTCACTAAGGCTCCGAACTTTGGACTTATTCTCCTCTCGGACTCTGATAAAGGCTTCATGGTGAAACACCGAAGCCTAAAAAGAAAGAGAATAGGTCTTAAGAATAATCTGCAAGTACAAAGAGAGTAAGAAATAGAGTCCGAAGGTTACCTTATTTAGTGCGTGTTAGGCCTCGTTGAATAAGAAATCGGCCCCCTACGACATTCATCACCGCCTAGTCTTCTTTAGTTACCAGGACCCTCAAATAACTAGCAATCCCGATCAGGGGGAGAAAACCCGAACATCTTCAGGGACGGTCAACAATAAATGTCATTTGCGATTGGGATTGACACTTGGAGCTCAAAATTGATCTACCAACTTCGAGCTTGGCGGAGACCCAGTTTCCCCTCGTGATGGTATCTTCCTCGGGACCGATAAATCGCCAATATAGGGGATCTCTTCGGAAGTAGCTCCCTCGAGCTCGTCAAATAAGCTATGGAGATCTACTCGTTGCCCCTCTAACATATTGGCCTCTTAGATCATGGAATCGGAAACCTGGGGGGAGTCCGAGATATCGACCACCCCAGGTTCGATCCTAGTAACCTCTTCCGATGCTTGGGGGATCATTCTTTGGGACTCTATTTCTCCCGTATTCGCCGGAGACGGAGTGACTTCTGGTTCAGAGGACTTCTGTACCGGAACTCGCGTGAGAGCCACCAACTCGACATCATCTTCTTCTTGATCCTCATCTTCGGACTCGTCCATTAGCCGACAGACCGATTCAATAGACAAGGAAACGATGTTTTCCATAGGCTTGCGAGTTTTCCTCGCCGACCTCTTCTTTTTCGAGCCCAACGGACTCGAGGCCCTTTTTCTTATTTTCTCTTATTCGACTTTGGATCTGGTGGTTGAGGGAGGACTTCTTCATCATCAGAAGGAAACCTCATCGGGGCATCCTTCCCGAGACCTGCGAAGAAAGGGAAACAAGTTAGTTTAAGAACGACTGAAAGGGTTAGCAAGTAAGAAGCAGAAGCTTACTGTGGTTACGAGACTCCCATCGACTTTTGGAAAGATCCATCCAAGATCGTTCAGAGTAGGGCCTCTAAGACACTAGACTCTTGACCCACCTTTTTAATTCTGGATCCAGTTCCGGCATTTGGCCACAGCTTCAATAACAAAATAAAAGTAAGCAAAGATTGAAGGATGTAAGGATGGGAAAACAAGTACTCAAAACATAAACACTTACGATTAAAGTTCCACCTCTCCAGGAATAACATATCTTCGGCAGGGACCAGTTCTGATGTCCTTATCCGGACAAACAACCCATCCAGCCTCGATCGCGTGTCTCGTCAATACTGGAGAACGGGGATTTTCTAGCTCGACGGGAAAGCTTAATTAGTCCTTGGTATATCCGGAGACTGTAGAGATGCATTAGATGATCGGGGGTAAATGAGCAACCCTCAGATTTGCTGAAGAAGAAGCGGAGGAGGACGACGATCCTCCAAAATGAGGGGTGAATCTAGCACAGGGTAATATTGTACCTCTTGCAGAAGGCATATTATGGGGTCCAGGGGCTAAACGTAAAGGGGTAAGTGTAAACACTTATATACCCCTTTATGTATGTGGTGATCGATTCCTCAGGAGAGGGAATGACCACATCCGTGTTTACCCAGTTGAACTCCTCTTTAACTTTGTTGAGGAGGCCCTCAGTGATGGTACAGACGTTCCTTGACATCGGTTCGCGTCGGCCCTGCACCGAGGGGGTCTTCTCTATTTTGAAGTCGGCAATCGTCGGGCACCCCGTCGTAACATATTCCTCAAGGTGGGACTCCGCCGCAGCTGCATCACTGGCGGAGCGAGATGAAGACGGAGTTTCTTTTTGTGGCACTGTTTTAGAAGTCTTAGCTATTTGCGAAAAGTAGAAAGTGGAGAAACTGACTATAATTCAGGAAAATTAGGTATGAGAAGTGAGAAGCGATAATTCCTTGAGATCAAAAGCAGAGAAGAATAAGGTTGTAAAGGTTTGAATGAAAAAGGAATCGAACTTTTATAGGTTGAAGGTGACGGTTTAGAGTCACCTAGTGGTCGACCAGAGCCTGACATTCATTTAACGCCTTGGTTACAGAACCGACGGGACGTTTCATTTCTTACATCATGATCGAGCTAGTCAATGATGTCATTATTCGAAAAGATAAAGCTCGAGAATTCATGTCGTTTCTCATCATCATATTTCTGAGAAACGAGGGGACTATCTATTTACGGTCAAAACCGGGCTCACTTGATGTTGTGTGGTTAATCAAGAATAGGATAGCATGCCAAGGTGTAATCCCATGTTATATCGCATTGTGACATGCAGATACATTACCGAGATCGTAATTCGAGGACCAATTGAGATCGAGACCAGCGGGGATCGAGACTGAACGTGATAGGCATCGAGCGAGACCGAAGAAAGCCTGCTGAGTCGAATAACGGAAAGTCGAGATATCCGTGATCGGGGCAAGGATCATGGTGAAAAACTCGGCACGTATCAAATCAAGACCGGTTATTTAGCCAATCATGGATTTCCTTCAGTATTTAGAATTGTACCATAAGTAGAATTCTCCTACTATATAAGGGGGGGGGGGGGGGGGGGGGGTTAATTTTTTTTTAAT